>CABHPH010123910.1:0-10455 GCA_902168325.1 Peromyscus nudipes
AAAAAAAAACACAAAGGAACAAAAATACTCACAAAATTTGATTAATTAGGAGCTCAAGGATTTTAGTGACTACTCAGAATATAACAGAATTAACCAACTCAACATTGAAAAGCTGTTTGAATTATCCAGGCCTCTGGGAGGCAGCTGGATTGCCTGGAAAAGCAATCAAGCTACTTCACAATGACTTTCTGACATTTTTTACCCCATAATCAGAAGCATAGTGGGAGCCTTAACAAGTCCCCAAGCCTTGGAGTAGGTCACCCAGAGTTATGACATTCAGGGTCAAGAAAAATTCAGAACAAAATAGAAGTTAAGAAACAAATATATAACTGATTACTGTTAAGGAATATATCTTACATTCTTTTAAAAAGTTTTTATAGCCGGGCGGTGGTGATGCACCCCTTTAATCCCAGCACTCGGGAGGCAGAGCCAGGCGGATCTCTGTGAGTTCGAGGCCAACCTGGTCTCCAAAGCGAGTTCCAGGAAAGGTGCAAAGCTACACAGAGAAACCCTGTCTCGAAAAACCAAAAAAAAAAAGTTTTTATTAGCATATGTTAATTATACATAATGGATTTATTACATTTTGATACGTGCATATAATGTATTTTGATTATACTCATCCCATTACCTTCTCTTGTCTCTTTCCCAGTCTTGCTGATCCTCTTCTCTCTCTCTCTCTCTCTCTCTCTCTCTCTCTGTGTGTGTGTGTGTGTGTGTGCGCGCGCGCGCGTGTGCATGCATGCATGTTCCAAGGAGTCATAATTGCTTACAGGAGCATAGGTGCATAGGTGATAAGTCATTTACAGCAGCATGGGTAGTCTACTGAAGAAAATATCTCTCCCCAAAAACCATGAGCTGGGAAGCGGTGGGCATCATGAACCCCCTCCTCTTATGAATCTTAAGGCCACTAATTAGCCATCTTATTTAACCAACCTCAAACACTTAGAGATTTTTGCTACTGAGAGAGTTTGATCCTGGATAACCTTCAACACATAGATTCTGCAAGACTCCTCAGAGGTCAAGTGGAGAGCCTAAAATGCTGACTTTGCACAAATATAAAGGAAAAGAAACACACACACATGAGTGCACGTGCAGGTCACTGGGTTAGCCACTGTAGAAGAATCCATTCCAAAGGAAACCACAACATTATCTGAGCAGCAGAGGGGAAAGAATGGACGATTCTCACCTGCAGTGATGGCAGACCCCTTGGTGAAGATCTCAGTGCTTGAAAAACTTGTGGTTTCCTGTGAGAAGGAGCTGGGTGTTGTTGAGGGGCATGTGGTTACTGCTGTAGTGAGGACGATGGTGGCCAGTGGCTGGGGTGGTGTTGCAGTTGTGAGGTCAGGTGTGGTCATGACTGTTGTTGGAAGCTCTTCTGTGGTAGTAGTCAAGTAAGGAGTGGTGGTTGGTCTTGTGGTGGTTGTTGGTCTTGTGGTGGTTGTTGGTCTTATGGTAGTTGTTGGTTTGGGGGTTGTTGGGGCTGTAAGCAACAGAAGGTGCATCTGGCATCAAGTAGAGATGGGGAATCGGAAACACCACAAACACACCCCAAGATCTTTCCACTTCCGTTGGCTTCTCTTGGTCCATTGGCCTGGACCACTCACTACAGCTGAGTTTCTTGCCACATTTCCATCCTTTCTCGTCTATTTGTCACACTTTGGCTACAGAAATCTTTTTAAAAATATCTACGCATGCCCATGCCCTGCTGAAAACTCCTCAGCAGTTCTCTTTGTCTATCAGACTAAAAAATAAAACAAAACCCGCTTAGGCCTCCTTGTTGCCCTGCAAGGTACCAACCCCGCTTCTGTCATTCCAATCATGTGTTGCTGGAAGAGAACCTTCTCACTTTCCTCAGCCAGCTCTCCTTTCTGCATTTCTTTCCCTGCACCCATGACCTTTCAGCTGCAGCAATGTCTGCACCTGCTTTACCTCATCCTTACTCTAAATGCTGGTCTTCTTCAGCAGGCTAGCCCTCACAGAGCTCTCAGATCTCAGATAAAAGCTCTCTTCTCTGCGGTAACAAGTCTTCCCCGTTGTATGCCCTAATACTTGATCATCATGGCATCTACTGTATTTTTATAACTACACATTTGTTTGTTTACCATTGATTAAAGTCTGTTTCTCCCACCAAACTACCAGCACAAGGAAACCAAGCATTTATTCTGTTCTGTGCCATGAATCCGACACCTGTCACAGTGTCTGGTATTATACAAATGAATCCATGCATAAGAGTGAGCCCACAGCCAGGAGTCACAGAGCACATCCCTAGGCCTAACTCTTGGAAGCCTAAGGCAGGAGAATCTCCAATTCAAGGTCAGCCTAGGCTACATAGTGAGACTCTATCTTAAAATACACAAAGTGATCCCTAGGTATGCAACTTCGGGTGAGACTCGCTTCATTAACATACGTTTTTGGGCTCATTATTCACAGTTTTCTGTATGGCTCTCACCCTCCCCAGGATATGTCAAATTCCTACAGGCTTTAAGGAAGCCAAAGGATACCATTTGTTCCACTCAGCCTGGAATTGATCCTGCAGAGTACTGAGATGAACAATGTTTTATAAACTAGTAACTAGTTAAGACACCATGTAAATAAAGAGATGACTCCTGTTGGACTAAGTTAATGTCAATAAACTTCTCTTTCCTCTTCTTTGATATCACAAATTTGCTGTAAGAGTATAATATGCAAATATGCATGGGAGCTCACTAACTAAAACCATTCAGTTCCAAATTCAGAACATGAGAGCCATCTGAGCAGACTAAGAACATAGCCACCCATGTCCTAAAGGTGTTTATTGTTCATGTACTTCAGTCATAAGCTCCATGTGGCCTGTTCTACACAGCCCAATCTTTAAGAGTACCTTCACATCCCAAAGTTTACCCAAAGCATCGATAGGAATGGAAAGAAAGAGAACTTGACAGCAGCCAGGGGTGGTGCCCAATGTCATGCCCTTCTCCCTCTGCCAGGAATCACAAATCATTTGCTTGTAGGCTAAAATCAACCCATGGATATTATTCAGTTCACATGGTAATTTTTCCTTATTACATGGAAATCAGTCAATATGAAAAAAAATGTGATTCATATAAAAATTGGGAGGTCAAAAAAAAATGGGCCAAATTCCTGTAAGGTGAGGACAAGCCTCCATCCAGATAGATAGCACCTTTCATCTTCAGCCTCTTTCATTTACCAGCTGAATCCCCTCATTCACTTCCGTGGCTGTCCTGGCTGTGACTACATGTGGGTTTCCCTGCCCACACTCTGTGGCTCACCACTTGAAATCCAGCCTGCCCACCCTCTGCTCAGGTAAACTGCTTTTTCACCAGCATCCATTAATGAATCTGTTACCACAAAACATGGAGCTCTTTCTCAGAGCTGAGCTCTATTCTTTCCTCACCTCTCCTCAGCTCCAGGCGCACAGTCTTCTTGACATCATTGAACCAGCCAGGCACCTCTATACGGCAGCAGTACACCCCACTGTCCTCTTGATTGGTGTTTGAGATGGTCAAGGACACATCGCCCCGCCAGATACTCCCCGTAAGTGTGTATCTGAACGACTTCCTGGAGATGACTTTTGATCCATCTGTGTGGAGAAGCTCCTGGTTGCACTTGGAATTGGGACATGCACCTTTGCCCCAGCACATGCTGTTGCGGTTCCTGGACCAGGATGAGTGCTGACAAGGCAAAGTCACCGACTGGCCCAAAAACCCGGTTACTGTATCCTCGGAGGCAGCTGGTGCTAAGGGGAAAGTGAGAAAGCTGTTATGCAGACGAAAATCTCTTGAATACACTTGAATACCATTTGTGTACAAATAGAGGCTTCCAGAGAGACAAGAGAGTCCTTTGTTCCCTTAGCACAAATGTTGATGTGCTTGCCTGTTCTCCTGGGCACCTAAGTCCACAGGCTTCTGTCCCAAAATTAGTGACAGGTGGTCCGGAATTTCTAAACTTATCTCCACAGCAAGACCTTTTGAGCCAATTTAAACACTGCCCACCAGTCTGTTAGTCAACTCCCAAATGAAGAGGCCAGACCTCTTGGTCACATATAGTCTTGCCCACATGTTTCACCCAAAGCCACCCAAACCTGTGTCTGCTCCCATCATCTCACTAGGCAGATATTGCATGCTGCTGATTGAATGTCTCAGATGGGTTAACCAACCCAGACAGAATCCTGACCGGAAAGAATGCTGCTTAGGTAGACTCCATTTTCCTACTCCATGTCCAGAAATGGAGGTGGGACTTGCTCACTCTGGATCATCTGTTTGCTGCTAGGTAATACAAAGTTAGGAAGAGTTCATGGATATGCACTTCTCTACTCTTTAAAATGTAGTGTGTGTGTGTGTGTGTGTGTGTGTGTGTGTGTGTGTGTGTGTGTGTAGTGAGTTGTATACATGCTATAATGAGTGTGTGATGCTCAGAGGGTGTTTATGAATTGGTTCCTTCCTCCTGCTTTCACATTAGTTCTGGGGATTGATCAGAGGTCTTAGGCTTTAAAGTAGTGCTTCTCAACCTGTGAGTCACAACCCCTTTGGGGGTCCCATATCATATGTCCTGCATATTTGCATTACGATTCATAAAAGTAGCAAAAATATAATTTTGAAGAAGCAACAAAATAATTTTATGGTTGGGAGTCACCACAACATGAGGTACTGTGTTAAAGGGTCACAGCTTTAGGAAGGTTGAGAACCACGGCTCTAGAGCACACACCTGTACCCGCTGAGCCACCTTGCTGGCCCTAACTTATTTATCCCTTTTTAACACTGTGTAATAATTTCACTCATTTGTATAATATATTTTTGATGAAATCTATTGTCTAGTCTTTCTCCTCCAATTTCTCCTCAATTGCCCCCACACCCTTCCAACTTCATGTGCTCCCTTGTTTAAAAACCTAAGAGAGTCCACTTGGTGCTTCCAGTATGAGCATGCATGGGGCGTCAACTGCTAGAGCAAGGGTAGCCTGTCACGGGGCACAGCCCTGAAAAAACCAGACTGTCCCTCTCCTAGCAGTCATCAATTACCAACAGCTTCCCTACTAGGGTGGGACTTGATGACCAGCTTAACAGTCATGCTAGGCCTTTGCTGGCTTGATCTTGTACAGGTCTTGTGCACACAGTCACAGCTCCTGACTCACTCATTTACTCTTTTCAAAGAAGATTTATGTGCTTTTATTTAATGTGGATGAGTATGTTGTCTGTATGCATGTAAGCACACTGCATGTGTGCCTAGTGCCTACGGTAGCCAGAAGACAGTACCAGATCCCCTGGAACTGGAGTTTTGATTGGTTGTAAGTTGTCATGTGGGTGCTGGGAATCAAACCCAGGTCCTCTGGAAGGAAGCAAGTGCTCTGAACCACTAGGTCATCTCTTTAGACTCCATTTATTTTTCTTTTAATGGGCAACTAATCATTATATATATTTATGGGATACAATATAATGTTCTGAACTATGAGACATTGAAAATGATTTAGAAAATTTGAAATATGCATTATTACTCTGATGTGTCTCTCTTGTGAAGTAAATAAACAAAACCATTGGGTCTTCTTATAGACACTGATGTATGAAAGCAGATGCCTAGAAAGTATCTGCCGAGGTAGACAGCAAGTTCATGGCACCAATGCCTCCATGATGAAAGGAAAGGACTGGAACTTGGCATGGCGGTCAAAAGGGATTTAACCTTTATAATGTTCTTCTCTTTTCACCCAAAAGTTTCCATATTGCTCACCTAATAAAAAATTACTATTCAAAAAAGGAAGCAAGAAACTTGGTGTGGCAGAAAAATCCCCATTGGAGTGACATTGTGAACGTCACTTTCTATCAGTGTGCGTTTTGGGGTTCTTAAAGGAAAGCCACATTCTTCATTATCGCAAGGCACAGAGGGCAGTACTTGCCACAAAAGGAGTTCCAAGGCCCATATGCCAAGAAACATCATGCAATTAACCTCATAGAATTCCTAAAAGTTTGAGAATGAGGAACCACACACATTAGATGCAGAAACAGAATGAGAAACGTTTCCTTCGGCTATGAAAGTGTCAGGGAGAAACGAAATCACAGCAACCATATCAGTTTCTCATGTACAATGCTCCCAGATTGCAGGTGCATGTGAACACAGCTTCTCTGCCACCGCCAGCCCCTTTCCTCTCTAGCTGGTGACATTTAGGCCTTTCCCCAATCAAAACCTCAGTTTTGCCAGATTGAAGATGTCATGGACCACCTCTTCTGACACATCTACTTTTGATCTTTGGAAACTCTGAATGGTCACCATCTTCTCAGTTGACCATTTAAATAAAGATACATTAAAAAGAAATAAATCAGCCAGGCAGCGTGATACACACCTGTAATCCCTATACTCAGTAGGCAGAAGCAGGAGGCCTGCAAGCTTAAGGGAGCCCCTACTACCTAGCAAGACTCTATGTCAAAATCAAACAGTTAAATAAGCAAACAGAGAGATCAGTTCACCAGGTGCTGTCTCCTTGAAGGGAGGCTGGAGCAGCCATGTCCCTGCCACAAGTGGGACATAAGGACATAAACTCTAGCAATTTTTTTCTATAGTTTTACTATGTAACAAAAAAACTTCTTAGACAAGGTATTTGTTATCCCAGTACTCAGGAGGGTGAGGCAGGAGAGTTTCAAGTTGAAGTCCAATCTGGGTTACACTTTAGACATTGTCTCAAATTAATATAAGTAAATAAATAAGTAAGTAATAAATAAGTACTTGGGTAAAATTCAAACAGAAGATGTGAAAACAGAGACTGCCTTCATTCCATGAATTGCTTCTGGAATGTCTATGTACTCACGACATCATGTACCAAGTTATAGGAGATGTAGCTGTCCCCACCCACCTTCTGGGTGGTACAGAGGATCTGAGGATAGAGGCAGTAGAGCTAGCTAGCACTTTGTGTGGCGACAAGTTCTCTAACACAGGAACCTCCATGATAAGAACTCAGCAGAAACCCCTGAAGTAGACTGGAAGTTGCAGGTGACTAGGAAAAGCTTTGTTTAGCAGAGACCTGGCTTGACCTCCTCTATTCAAGAATGAGAGGAAGAGGGGGAGGCAGAATGTTGCAAGCCATATTCACAATGTCAGCATTAGTGACTGGGAGGGCTGCAGCCCAAAGCAGAGTGGTTGCTGGACACCTCAGGGTCTCCATCCAAACTGACTGTTCATCTGTGTCGGTCTAAATCTGCAAGCAGTGTGACAAAAAGAAATCTCCTTGTAGCTGGGCACAGTGACAGGCATCTGTAATCCTAACACTCAGGAGGCTGAAGCAGGAGGATTGTTGACTTCCAAGCAGACTAGACTACACAGTGAGATCCCGTCTCAAAGAAACAGAGACAATGGCAGGGCATGGTGAGGCATGCCTTTAATCCCAACACTTTGGGGACAGAAACAGGAGGATCTCTGTGAGTTCCAGAACAGGCCGAGTTACATAATATAGAGACCTCGTCTCAAAATATCAAAAGGGGGCGTGGAGAGAAGAAGAAGAAAAGGAGAGAGAACTCATTATGAAGCCCCATTGCTAGCAAAACAAAATAAAGTAGAAAGCAAATAAAATCTCCTGAGAACAAAGGGAACGATAAGCATATTAAAAAAATAAAAAATAAATTTAAAAAAAGCTCTTGGTAGAACAAAGCCCCTGCCTCTTGCTTTGTAACGCCTGCAAATGAAATTTCTCACACCCTTCATTTGACACCTTGTTTCTTCTATGCCATCACTTAAACTGTTATTTCTAACCCAAGCACAGATAAAGTCACCCCTGGAACGCCAAATTAGTCCCTAGGGAAAAAATCCCTGTGTAACAAGGCAAGGATGATATCCTTTACATGTGTAAGTCTGGAAGGAGGCAGATGTTAGTAGGACCCCCACCTTACAGTCTACCCTCCCTGGAGCCCAGAATGGAAGCCTCCAGAACACTTACTCAGATAAAGCAACCAGAGCTCTGTCACCAGCCAGAGAAGGAGAAGCTCCTTGGACATTTTGACAGGAGTTTGTGTGTCTGTCAAAACCCATGCCTTATATCACAATTACTGCTGACAGGGTGGGACATTGGACTTTCACTTCCTGTTCTGCCTCACAATCTTCCCGTTCCCTCATCCTGAATGACCTCCCTCGATCTGGGATGTGTGATCAAATGTGCTGAGCACTTTTCTTATGGTGGCCAGTGTGTATGTGTAAATGTGGGGAGGGACAGCATGGGTGCCAATATGCTTCTCTGTCCTTTGTCCTGTGTGTGCCTGGTCATGTGTATGAGTGTGTGTCAACTACAGAAGCCACAGTGTTCCTTATGATGGCCAAAGCAAAGTCAAACTGGGATTTGACTCCACTCTCATTCGGGTACTCACCATGAAGCTCTTACCCCCTTGTCTTCACAATGGAAAATGAAAAGTAGGGTGCTATCAGTCACTGAAAGAGATATACTACCTACACTGTCAGAGTTTATTAGAACAGGAAAGAAGAGCTATAGTAGAGGAAGCTCCCCAGGGTGGTTCCAAAACAGGCCTGCCTACGAGCGACCCACAGCCCATCACTACCAAAAGGGAAGAGCGCAAAGCATAAGTTGGAAATCAGATGAGAGGCCCTGGATGGGATAATTTTGTAGTTCTTTGGGATTCTATAAACACAATGGCATACCTAACTCTACCAAAACAAGGCAGAGGAAAAATCAGGCCAACCCTCACTAACTGGACCAGAACTAAGACAAAACACAGGGGTGGGGTCCTAGAACAGAAAAATTCCCTTAGGTTGGAGATGGCTCTGTGCTTAAGAGAACTTGCTGCTCTTGCAGAGGATCCAGCACCCACATGGCAGCTCATAACTGTCTGTAAATCCAATTCCAGGGAACCCTCTTCTGGCTTCTTTGGATACCAGGCATGTGTGTGATGCACATACATACATGCAAGCAAACACTCATACATAAAAAGTAAAACTAAAAATTATTACTAAAATAAGAAAAAACTCACTACGTGAAAACAAAAGTCTAGTGAAAGAAGTCTAAATAAAGTTTGGATTTTTATCCATTGTGATGTTTCATTACTGATTTATTAATTATAATAAATATAAGAACCTAATGTATAATGTTAATAATAAATTGCCCCTGAGTATAAACCCAAAGGAGTGCAAGTCAGCATACCACAGGGAGACTTGCACATCCATGTTTATTACAACACTATTCACAACAGTCAAGATGGCTGTGGTGGTCTGAATCAGAATGAGCCCCTACACTCGTGTGTTTAAACACTTGGTCCTCAGTTAGTGGAACTATTTGGGAAAGATTAGGAGGTGTGTCTTGTTGGAGGAGCTGTGTCACTGGGGGCAGGTTTTGAGATTCCAAAGACTCTGGCCATTCCCAGTATGTTTTCTCTGCCACCTGCTTGCAGATGAAGATGTGAGCTCTCAGCTGTTCCTGCCACCATGCCTTTGTTCTTCTACCATCATAAACTCTAACCCTCTGAAACCATGAGTGCATTTGAACACTTTCTAAGTTGTCCTGGCCATGGTGCTTTGTCACAGCAATAGAAAAGCAACTAAAACAATAGGCAACCAGCTTAGATATCCATCAACAGGTGACTGGATAAAGCAAATGTGGTAGTCGCACACACCAGAGTTTTATTCAGCTATAAAGAAGAGTGAAATACCAAATGGATAGAACTAGAGATCGTCGTATAAAGTGAAATAAGGCCAACCAGACTGACAGATACTGCTTGGTGCTGTGACTTTTAGTGGAGAGCCGTGAATAAATTTCTATTCACCCCAGAAAAAGTACAGTGACGCCCCAAAGGAATCATTCTATCCAAGTCCATTTGGTTAACCAATGAATTTATTGGGGTTGTCTATACCAGCAAGAATAAGGGATTATTTACTAGAGAATAGGCCTGACTTGTGGCCTGATGCATCACCTAAACAACCTTCCCCAGCATGGGTGAGGACTCTAATGCTATACCACTTGAGTCCTTCCCTCATCGTCCCCCAAGAGCACGCATAGGCTAGAGGCAGGAAAAGGTGGAGTCTCAGGTGAGGGTCTGGTGACATTCCCTGCTCACCCCCATGATGAAAGAAAGATAACAGCCCCATGGCCATTACATCAGACCTGGCTATCACTGTGCTGTTTTGTTTATTTGAAATAACTGTCAGACCAAGGTCTTTTGTAGTTCATCACAACATCCATGATAGCAATAGTCATATTAAGCATGGAGGAAGCAGCAGTATCACAAAGTGCCTCTAATACACAGAATCCATGTGTATGAGTGTTTATATGAAAGTAGAATGGGGTCTGTAGGGAAAGAAAGGGAAAATATCTAAAGAAGTCAAGTGAGGGTAATGGCAAAGAAATGAAAAGAGAGAGAGAGAGAAAGAGAGAGAAAGAAAGAAAGAAAGAAAGAAAGAAAGAAAAAAAGAAAGAAAGAAAGAAAGAAAGAAAGAAAGAAAGAAAGAAAGAAAGAAAGAAAGAAAGAAAGAAAGAAA
>CABHPH010123911.1:0-17733 GCA_902168325.1 Peromyscus nudipes
TCGTGATGAGTTTTTTGGACATGAACCGAGACCACGTATTTCTAACGGTGGATTTCTCTCGGATTGTTAAAGTTTTTTTTTTTTTTTTCGGGGAATGTGCCCAGGAGTAGCTTTTTGTACCATAAGTGATCACGAGCATGGTTGTTTTGGTTCCTTTTTGGAAGGTGACAGATTGAGATCACTGCAGTTACTTACAGTACCACCTGCCAATAACATAGTTTTTTGTCAGCATAGGCAACTTCTCCATCTGTAAATAAATAGAAACTATAATTTCACGCGTCTCAAAAGTTGCTGTCCAAATTGAGGTTTTTAGTCTGATCCAAAGCGATCAGTCAGGAATGTAGTTATAATAATTTTTATTGTTTTCTTCCCCCCTTTCACACATTTGTGTTTTTCTTGCAGCTGTTCTTTCCGATTATGAAAGTGCAGAAGATTCAGAAGTGAGTGTGATAGATTCTTTTTCCTTATGGTCAGAAAATGTCTTTTTAAAACCTACATTTGTGTGGTACAAAAATTCCCTGACTTGTTTCTCTGTTTGTATGTTCTTCATTTATGCTTTTAAAAGTCTGTTAGAAGCAGGGCGGCGGTGGTGGGTGGTCGTGGTGGTGGTGGTGGGCGGCAGCGGAGGTGGCTGCGGCTGCCCATGCCTTTAATCCCAGCCCTGGAAGCAAAGGCAGGTGGATCTCTGTGAGTTCAAGGCCAGCCTGGTCTTTAGAGTAAGTTCTGCACAGCTAGGGGTACACAAAGAAACCCTGTCTCGAAAAACAATGACAAAAAAGTCTTTTAGAGAAGATCTTGTTAAGCTGATGACAGCAACTTGAAACCATGCCTCTTCAAGCTATGGATCACAGTGTTAATTGGTTTATTCTCATTTGAACAAAGTGAGTTTCTGAGGCAGAGAATGAGAAGATACTTAAATCCTTTACAAGATGTGACAGTTCACTTTATACCATCTAGGTTGAAAAGACAGCCACTTGGACCCCTCCTCCCCATTCTGAATGGTTTGTGGGGGAAAAAAAATCCATCCCTTATTTTATAGATAGGGCTTTTTGGTGTCTATGGGAGTGTTTCCCAGGGCAGACAGCATGTTTTGTTTTGATTGGCTAAATAACTGTAGATACTGTCAGAATAACTTTGTTCTAGAATGATCTGCCCCAGAGCTGTTGAACAGACTTCTGAGTTTTGTATTTTGGTGATGGGGTTATATTTGGGGGAGAATTGGATTGTGGGTCAAGGATTTGTTCTATAAATATGTTTGTTTCATTAGTTAGATTTTGTGATTTGTTTGTTTTTTGATTCTAGGGCTTGAGCCTAGAGGTAGGCTCATGCAGAGAAGTGTTCTACCACTGAGGCTACTACCTCAGCCCTTATCCTATAAATCTCCTAGGATTTTGACTGTCTTAGACTGTATTACAACTTGGGAGATGTAACAGTAAACATTATTTCAAAATTCCTATTTTAGAAGAAAACAGTACTATAGAAAAACTGAGAAAACAAAAGCTTGTGGCATAGAAATAAATTCAGCAAAATATAAATTCAAATAAGGGCTGGGGAGATGGCTCAGTGTAGCATGAGTCTTAAAAGTTCTTATTTATAAAATCAAACCCGGAGCCAAGTATTGGGGTGAACACTGGAAGGTCAGAGAGACAGAATAAGCCACAGCTATCTCACCTCGCTGAATCCTCAGCTGGTCTTGTTTCCTCAGACTGGATGCCCCGAGCCCTCATCCAGAATGGGTCTCAGCTGAACTGCTGCTAGAAGCCTGAAAGCTTAACCAGCCACATGCTTCTCCAGGCCAAAGGCTTCTCCAGGCCAAAGGCCTTGAGTTTCTGGTCCTCACGCCTTATATACCTTTCTGCTTTCTACCACCACTCCCTGGGATTAAAGTCTCGTTTTTCTGGGATTAAAGGCGTTGTCACCTTACCTGGCCATTTCCAATGTGGCCTTGAACTCACAGAGATCCAGAGGGATTTCTGTCTCTGGAATGCTAGGATTAAAGGCGTGTGCTACCACTGCCTAACCTCTATTTAATATTGTGGCTGTTCCGTCTCTGACCCCAGATAAGTTTATTAAGGTACACAATATTTTGGGAACACAATACCACCACAGCTCAGTTGGTAAAGAGGGTCTGAATTTGATCCCCAGAACCAGTGTACAAAGTTGGGTGTGATGGCATGTATAATACAGGCAGAAACAGAGCGCCAGAGGCCACGGTCTAGTCTTCCCGGTGAGCTTCAAACCACAGAGAGACCCTGTGTCAGAAATGTAAGATGGACACCTTTCCTGAGAAAGAATACCTAATCCTCTGAGCTCCACATGCATGTTTATATATGTGCACATTTCTGCACAGACATATTCAAATTCTAGTACTTGGGCAGGGGCAAGAAGATTGTTTCAAGTTCAAGTTCAGGGCCATCCTGGGCTATAAACAATGGTCTCTATCAGGAAAAAAAACAAAACAAAACAGAAAATGAAACTTTTTTTTTTAAGATTTAATATGTATGTTTGCCTGAACTTATGTATTGCACCATGTTCATGATGAGTACAGATGGTTTTGAGCCACCATGTGAGTGGTGGGGACTGAAACCAGTAAGGTCCTCTGCAGCAGCGAGTGCATTTTAACTGCTGAGTCTCCAGCCCCTGACTGTAAGTGTATAGTGGCTTACCATTCTGTTTATAAAGGAGTTTGGATGTAATTCTGAGAGCAAAGAGAGAAATCGCACCGAAGGTTTGCACAACATCAACTGTGGATGAGGCAAGACTACAAAGTAGACATTGAAGTTTCTTAGGATTAGGTGTCATACAACGCACCTATAATTCCAGCACTCTAAAGGATCAAGAGTTCAAGGCCAGCCTTTGGCTTCATAGCAAACTGTCTCCAAAAAAGGGTTTAAAAAATGTTTTTTAAGATAATCTAAGGAACTTGATGGTGGTTCCCTAGACATCTAGTGAGACTGGCAAGATGTGGGCCAGTGTGAGGGTTATTTTGGTTGGACTAAAGGACCCTCCCTCAATTAAATCTAATGTGGTGTCTAAAGAAGAAGTCAGTGTTGAGATTGATTAATGGAGTTAATAACTAAAAAAGAGACAATACTCAGAAATTCAGTAGTGGGTTAGGTTTTAGATGGCTTTTTAAGTTTATTTTTTCATGCTCCAGTTCAGGGCTTGTCCCTGAGGCTGGTGCTCTAACATTAAGCAACACCCAACCAGGTTTGGGATGTTTGAAGGGCAAGGAACCTATGAGGGTTCCAAGTGTTAAAGTTTAAGATATGATTTCCTTTATTTTTTAGTTTTTTTTAGCTTTTCAAGGCAGTGTTTCTCTGTATCTTTGGCTGCCCTGGAACTCACTCTGTAGCCCAGGCTGGCCTCGAATTCACAGAGATCCACCTGCTTCTGCCTCCCAAGTGCTGGGATTAAAGGCGTGCACCACCACTGCTGGGCTCCTCCTCTGTTTCAATTTTAATGTTTTATTTATTTGGTTTGAGGGTGTAGGGTCCAACAGGATGCTTGTGCTGGTCAGAGGACAACTTGTGGGAGTCACTTCTCTTTTTCTACCATATGGGTCCTAGAGAGTGAATTGAGGTTGTCAGGCTTGTAACTAGTGCCTCCCTGCTGAGCCATCTTGCCAGTCCACTTCTTTAGGTTTTGCTTTATGCTTGTACTAGCCTGGCACTAACCACTCTTGTGCCTCATCTTCATGAGTGCTAGGATTAAAGGTGTACACCACCACACCTGGTTACTTTTCTTTTAAAAAGTGTTTTTGAACACTTAGTTATATACTTGTGTATGTGCTGTGTGTGTTTGTGCCATATCATATATATGGAAAGCAGAGGACAACTTGTAGAAGTTGGTTCTCTACTTCTACATGTGGGTCCCAGGGGATCGAACTCAGGTCATTAGTACCTTTACCTGTAATGGGAGTTAGAGTTTCTGTCCCAACCACCCAGTCCCAGATATCTGGCAGCCGCTTCCCAAATTACCACAAAGAGGCTTATATTAATTATAAGTGCTTGACAGATAGCTCAGGCTTATTACTAACTAGCCCTTACACTTAAATTAACTCATTTCTTTTAATCAATTTATTGCCACATGGTCCATGACTTACTAGTCCTCTGACATCTTGTTCCTTGGGCTGCTCCCGATTCCGTCCTCTTTATCCCAGTCCTCAGTTTGATTGTGCTGCCTAACCTTATCCTGCCTTACCATAGGCCGAAACAGCTTTATTATCAACCAATGAGAGCAACACACATTCACAGTGTACAGAAGGATCATCCCACAGCATTTATCATCTGAGCCATCTCCCTTGCCTCACACCTAGTTTTGTGACATTTTTTAGCTTATTTTGAAGTCAAAATTGTGTGTGTATTATATATATTTACTTTGTTTTTGTTTTTCAAGAGAAGGTTTCTTTGTGTAGCCATGACTGTCCTAGAACTCACTTTGTTGACCAGGCTGGCCTTGAACTCATCTGCCTGTCTCTGCCTCTCAAGTTGGGTGATTAAAGGCTTGTACCACCACCACTCAGTATAATGAGGCAATGTATCTTTTTTTGTTTTTCAGAACAGGGTTTCTCTGTGTAGCCTTGGCTGTCCTGGAACTTGTTCTATAGACTAAGCTGGTCATGAACTCACAGTGATCTGCCTGCCTCTGCCTCCTGAGTGCTGGGATTAAAAGTGTGGTGTTTCGGGCAATGGTGGCACACGCCTTTAATCCCAGCACTTGGGAGGCAGAGCCGGGCGGATCTCTGAGTTCAAGGCCAGCCTGGTCTACAGAGCAGTTCCAGGACAGGCTCCAAAGCTACACAGAGAAACCATGTCTCGAAAAAAACAAAAACAAAAACAAAAAAAGGGTGTGTGAAGTTGTACTTTTGATAGGGTATAGCCTGGCATACCTTTGTTGTTTGTAGGAATGCTGTTCTTTTTATCCTTTCTATGTGGCTCTCAGCTGCAGCAGGAAATGCAGTTCAGTGTGGCTGCCAGTTCAGCCTGTGAACCCTACTAAAAGCTTTGAGGGGGTTCTATTCACATGTTCCTTCCTGGGGTGCTTGATGGATACCACAGCAAAGGATTTCGGGACAAGTCAGAATGAGGCAGTTAGTTGAGGTTATTGATGGAAAGAAGGATAAAGCTGGATATGGTGGTGCACACTTTTAATGGGAGGCAGAGGCAGGTGAATCTGAGTCTGAGGCCAGCTTGGTCTACCCAGCAAGTCCTAGGCTAGCCAGGGCTAGTAAAACCCTGTCTCAAAAAGAAAGAAAAAATAAATAAAAAAGAACAACAACAAAACCAAAAATTACCGAAGAAGGATAATCTAAAGAGAATCTAATGAAGGTGTTAAGAGGAGAACATGCCTAGTTGTTTTTATTAATTTTTTTTATTTTTGAGACAGAGTCTCTTTTTCTATACCTTAGCTGGCCTGAACCTTATTTTTCTTAACCACAGGATTCTGTCCTTGAGTGGGAGACCTTTTTTCTTTAGGTACATTGTGCAGGCTTGCAGGTGGAGAGGGAGTGTTAAAGGGTCCCGATTTATACAGAGGTCACAACGAGGGTAGACGTAAGACATAGTTGTTTTTAAAATTTATTTATTTTATGTGTATGAATGTTCTGCCTACATGTATGTATATGCAACACATTTATTCCTAGTACCCTCGAAGTATGTTGGATCCCTAGAACTTGAGTATTCGTGGTTGTGAGTCACTATGAGTGCTGGGACTTGAACCTGGGTCCTCTTCAGAATCAACAAGTGCTCTTAACTACTGAAAGTCTCTCCAGCCATTTACCTATTCATTTTCATGTAAGTTTGTTTTTCTTAACCCTTTAGAAGAAAGCATGGTTTAGGGTACTGTTAGAAAGGTACTGTACCTTTTCTCACTTCACAGAGCTCCGTCTCCCATTTTTCTGTGATGGTGAAACATTCTGAGGTTTCTTGTTTTCGTTCTTCTCCCCAGCCAGTGCTGGAACTTCCTTGTGCTGATTGGTTTGTTCTCTTCTCAGTCGTCTCTTTGCTGTTCGTGCTCAAGAAGGAGCCTTGACAGCTGGTCAGTTTGACCCTGAGATTGTACCATAAGCTTTTCCATTTACATGGTATAACCCCTCCTGGTCTCAGCAGTCAATGACTGTTGGTTATTTCAGGATTTTCTGTTCTTTGGTCTATTTACATCTCTGCTTCCTCCTAAACCAGCACTATGCAAGTGCTATGGCTGTCAGTACTTTTGTGTATACATTTAGAGTTGAAAGTTTAAGACACACCTTGTTAACATAGTTTGGTTGTAAAGGTTTGGCTTTTGCTGTAGAGATTGAAGAGAAATAAACTGTGCATCTCAGATACTTAAGATGGTGAGGCAGGAGGTCACAAAGGCCAGCCTGGCAACATAGAAAAATCTTGTCGCAGAATTTTTTTTTTTTTAAAGATGTATTTATTTATTATGTATACAGTGTTCTGCCTGCATATATGTCTACAGGCCAGAAGAGGGCACCAGATCTCATTACAGATGGTTGTGAGCCACCATGTGGTTGCTGGGAATTGAACTCAGGACCTCTGGAAGAGCAGCCAGTGCTCTTAACCTCTGAGCCACCTCTCAGCCCGAATTTTTTTCTTTTATTTCAATTTGAGACAGGGTCTGTGTGTACTTGATGGTTTGAAACTTGCTTTGTAGATCAAGCCTGCCCTGAACTCACAGACATCCACTTGCCTCTGCCTTAGCATATCCTTCCATGCCAGACTTCAGAATAAAAATTTGAAAAGGGCTGTGCGGTGGTGGCTCATGTCTATAATCCAACACTCAGGAGGCAGAGGACGGTGGATCTCTGTGAGTTCAAGGCCAGCCTGGTCAGCAGAATAAGTTCCAGGACAACCAGGGATATACAGAGAAACCCTGTCTCAAAAAACTTAATAAAAAAAAAAAAAATTGGGGGCTGGAGAGATGGCTCAGAGGTTAAGAGCACTGACTGCTCTTCCAGAGGTCCTGAGTTCAATTCCCAGCAACCACATGGTGGCTCACAACCATCTGTAATGAGATCTGGTGCCCTCTTCTGGCCTGCAGTCATACATGCTGTATACATAATAAATAAATAAATCTTTAAAAAAAAAAAATTGAAAAAGGGTTGGGGATTGTAGCTCAGTGGTAGACTGTTAAGTATTTACAAGGCCCTGGGTTCACTCTCCATTATTATAAAACAACCAAAAAGATGTGTTACTTCCATTTTTCCCAGAGTGGTCCAAGAAACCTTTTTTTAAAAAATGTTATTATTAGGGCCAGGCATGGTGGTGCATGCTTTTAATCCCAGCACTCGGGAGGCAGAGCCAGGCGTATCTCTGTGAGTTTGAGGCCAGCCTGGTCTACAGAATGAGATCCAGAACAGACACCAAAACTACATGGAGAAACCCTGTCTCGAAAAATGAAACAAAACAAAAAAGAATAAATAAAAGAAAATTTAAAAAGGGCTGGAGCTGGAGCTCAGTGGGAGGGCACTTGATTCAACCCAGTATTGAGTAAAAGAACAAAGAAAATTTTGACTGAAAGGAAAGCTAGAATACTTTGAGGTCAAAAGATGATTTGTTTTTTACTTGGGAGAGTCTCCAGTTTAGTTAAAAATTGGAGGAATAAGTAGTAAGGGAAAGAAAAAAGACAAAATATAGGAGAAAATATGAGCCAGACAAACATTTTTATTGTTTTGTTTTTGAGATAGGGCAGCCCTGTCTAACCTGAAACACACTGTGTACACCAGACTGGCCTTGAAGTTACAGAGATTTGCCTGCCTCTGCCACCAAGTGCTAGGATTAAAGGCGTGCACCACCACTGCCTGGCAAATACCTCTGTTTTAAGAGGTAGAATTGGGCAGGATTCAAGAATGAGGGGTTCGCCAGAGGCTTGCACTAAGGTTCAAGAAAGGAACTGAAGTCAGGCAGTATGTGCCTGGTTAGATTCCCAGAGCATCGAGGCTCTGGGAGGCTGCTTGAGGCTGTAAAGGTGATGTCTAAGTTGCAGTGGAGACCCCAGGGTATTGGAGATGTCAGAAAACTGCAGAATTCTTGGCCATAATCAAGTGTCCTGTCTTAGGGCTACTATTGCTGTGATGAAACACCATGATAAGACACAACATGGGAGGAAAGGGTTTATTTGACTCAAATATCCCGTAGCTGGGTTTTTTTGGGGGCTACCAGCTTACAAAAAACGACTTGGAGACTTATTATGAAAGCTCAGCCTTAGCTTAGGCTTGTTTCTAACTAGCTCTTATAACTTAAATTAACCCATTTCTATTCATCTACATGTTGACAAGTGACTCATGACTTTTACTCCTGCATGTGTGTTCCCTCTGCATCATCTGGCGATTCCTCCTTTCTTCTTCCCAGAGCTCTCTCTCCCTAGAAGTCACGCCTAACCAACCTCTTCCTGTCTAGCTAATAGCCATTCAGCTCTTTATTAAATCAGTCACAGTGACACATCTTCATACAGTGTAAAGGAATATTCTACAACAGGAAGCCAAGGCAGGAACTCAAACCTGGCAGGTAGAACCTGGAGGTAGGAGCTGATACAGGGGCCATGAGGAGTGCTGCTTACTGTTTGCTCCTCATGACTTGCTCAACCTGCTTTCTTACAGAACCTAGGACCAGGAATAGCACCAGCCACAATGGACTGGGCCCCACCTCAGTCCCTAATTAAGAAAATGCTCTGCAGGCATGGCTACAGCCCAGTCTTATAGAGGCATTTTCTTTGTTGAGGGTCCCTCCTCTGAGATTACTCCAGCTCGCTAAGATTAGTCCGAGTTGACATAAAACTAGCCAGCACATCTCCCCACAAAGGAAAACCTGAGACCAAATGGATTCACTGATGAATTCTGTCAAACTTCTAAGGAAGATCTCCCAGTCCTTCTTAATTTGTTCCACAAAATAGAGAAGGAACACTGCCAAATACATTGTATGAAGCCAATATCATCCTGGAATCAAAAACAGGTAAAAACATAACAAAAACAACAAACCGCCGGGCGTTGGTGGCGCACGCCTTTAATCCCAGCACTCGGGAGGCAGAGGCAGGCGGATCTCTGTGAGTTCGATGCCAGCCTGGGCTACCAAGTGAGCTCCAGGAAAGGCGCAAAGCTACACAGAGAAACCCTGTCTCGAAAAAAAAAAAAAAAAAAAAAAAAAAAAAAAAACAAACCATTTTCTCAGATGAATGAAAATGCAGAATTTCTCATTTTACTTATTAATATCATTAAGATCATACATCATAACCAGGCAGTGGTGATGCACACCTTGAATCCCAGCACTTGGAAAGCAGAGGCAAAAGATCTCCATGAGTTCAAGGCCAGTCTGGTCTATAGGGTGAGTTCCAGGACAGGCTCCAAAGCTACACAGAGAAACCCTGTCTCAAACAAACAAACAAACAAAACCCCCCAAAAACAAAACAAAACAAAACAAAAAACAAAGAATCATATATCATGAACAAATGTCTTCATCCCACAGGTGCAAGGTTGGTGTTACATGTGTAGATTAATGATTGTAATGCACCATATAAATAAGCTAAAGCACAATGCATCCTCAAAGAAATTAGGGAAAGTATCTCATTCGTAGTAGAATGCTTGGCAGATTTATAACTTGTTTCTCTTCTTAAAAAGAAGCTTACTAGCCGGGCGGTGGTGGCGCACACCTTTAATCCCAGCACTTGGACGGCAGAGGCAGGTGGATCTCTGTGAGTTCGAGGCCAGCCTGGTCTACATGTCGAGATCCAGGACAGGCACCAAAAACTACACAGAGAAACCCTGTTTCGAAAAACCAAAAAAAAAAAAAAAAAAAAAAAGAAGCTTACTGTTGCTGTCTCTAAATGAAAAAGTCCCAAGTACCATACTTCATTGTGTACTACTTTGAGTCCATAGAAAAGTAAAGTGAACTTAAGAATGATGACCCCTGAAAGAGAGAAGAAAAAGTAGAATTGGTCCAGTGTGGGAAACCCAGGTGGTCTCACCACCCGGGCGGGCTCTGTCTGAGTGGTACATGGGAGTGTAAGTTTCCTTTCACATAGTTGTAGATGGAGCCAGGCTTCATGTCTACACCTACATATCCAGGCCTTTCTCAGAGACTTGTGGGCAATGGCTGAGGAGACAAACTCTGCAGTGAACAGATTTCTAAAGCGCTTGTTCTGGGTGTGAGTCAGTTACACCTGTTGAAGAATTGTGCTTTGTTCTCTTTTAGTGTATTAATAATAAACAAATTCTTTAAAATTTATTATTAGATAAGGCTGGAGAGATGGCTCTGCAGTTAAGAGCATTTGCTGCTCTTCCAAAGAACCTGAGTTCAGTCCCAGGTCCCAGGCCCACTTTGGGTGGCTCACAGCCACCTGTAACTTTAGCTTCATGGGATCTGACACCTTTTTCTAGCCTCTGCAGACACTTGTGTCGTTGGTTGTTTTATTACTCTTTATTGTTTGGGGGCCCACCACCCAGCTCCAAATAATCATACATGGAGACTTTTTCTTATAAATGCCTGCCTTAGCTTGGCTTATTTCTCGCCAGCTTTTCTTAAATTATCCCCTCTACCTTTTGCTTCTGGGCTTTTTCCTTTTCATACTTCTGTATATCTTATTTTCACTCTTATCCCCTGGCTGGTGGGTGACTGGGTGGTTGTTCCCTTCTTTTCTCGCTCCTTGATTTTCTTGCTTCTAGATCTTCTTTTCCCAGATTTCTCCTTCTATTTATTCTCCCTGCCTGCCCTGGCTACTTCTCTCACCTGCCTGGCTATTGGCCGTTCAGCTCTTTATTAGACTAATCAGGTATTTTAGACAGGCAGAGTAACACAGCTTAAAATAATATTCCACAACGTACTTATACATCTTTGACATTTATTATTGTGTGGAGGTAGGGCATACAAGAACTACAGGCTTTGAATCTGACTTGAAGTCTCCTCAGCACTATGCTGTTCTTTTTGCCCGGTTAACAAAATTAGGTTTCTTTCTTTGTGTTTGTGTGTAATATTGGGTCTCACTTTTTATCCCTGGTTGGCCTGGAACTCACTGTATAGACCAGGCTAGCCTCAGATTCACATATCTGCCTGATTCTGCCTCCCTAAACTGGTATCAAAGGTGTGTATCATTACAACCAGCAAAATTAGTTTCTCAATAGGAATATACACATTTCCTCATTGACATTCCATCACAGCCTAAATAAAATGTTGTATAAAACAAAGTTCCCTCATTAATAGTGCTAATACTACTTTTAAATTAATTAGATGGACATGGTAGCATGCCTATAAATCTAGCTCTTGGGATGGGGATAACTCACTAGTTCAAAGCCAGTCTCAGCTACATAATTTGAAGCCAGCCTAAGCTATATAATTAGACCCTGCCTCAAGAAAGAAGGAAGGAAAGAAAGAGAAGAGAGGTGAGGGTGGGAAACCGGTGGGTAAGAACTCTTACTGCTCTTGCAGAGGACCCTGGTTCTGTTCCCAGCACCCACATGGTAGCTCACAACCATATGTAACTCCAGTTCCAAGGATCTTATGCCTCCTGACAGCCACAGGTTTCTGCATGCATGCAGTCCACTTAACATACATTCAGGTGCACACATGTATGCATAGAATAAAAATAAATTTAAGGGTGAGATTCAGAGAGCATACGAGTAGAAGAGCATAGTGAAGAAGTATGTATGTACACCGAGCAAGTTCTTGTTTATCTGTTCCATAACCTAGGAGTAAGGAAAGTACTGAATGATTACCATCATCTCATCCCCCAAAGAGGGAAAACAATAGAATTGGAGAGGATGAAAAGAATCAAGGATGCTTGTTAAGCTGTAGATAAAGACTGATTGTCACATTGCAGGTGTAGTGAAGCTTCTTTAGTTCTCCATCTCTTTTCTGAGAATTGTTACTCAAAACACTTGGAAGACAAAACATCCAGATGATGAGTGGTTTGGAGTATAAACATAGAAATGGAAAGAGGGATTAATTGGCTTGTTTGTCTAGGTCAATTAGGCAAGCTTAGCTTTATTTGAAAAAAGGGCAGAACGTTGAAAGCTTCAAGCCTAGCCAGGACTCTCATATGGTATCTTTACCAGATCCTGGTAGGCTAGCCTGAAGTGAGAAGGCAGTCTGATTTAGGTTAGGTGCCAGGTACAGCAGCAGAGTAAGAGATTAGTGTGCATACATCTAGCAGGTGGCAGAGGTTTAACATATCATTAGTGACTAAACTACCTTCCCTTCAGCCAATTTCTTTGCATTCTTAATAGCTCTTTAAACCTCCCTCTGTAATCCAGTTATGTCTCCTAAGCATCAGGTTTGGAGAGAATGGGGAAGAGAGTATGACCACGTTTTATAGCCACTGCTTTTTCCCACAGCTAGCCATACCTTCATTTCTTTTCCCACTTTAGTGTGCAAATGATACCTCTTCCTCCCCACCCCCCACAGGGTTTCTCTGTGTAGCTTTGACTGTCCTGGAACTCACAGAGATCCTGCCTGCCTCTGGCTCCCCGGTGCTAGGTTTACAGCATGCACCAGAGAGACCTAACATTGTTAGGAACTGTATTATTCAAATTTGTGTGTTAAGAGAAGGAAAACAAAAAAGGTATGGTGGTTCACACATTTAATCCCAACACCAGGAGGGAGAGGCAGGTTTGAGGCCAACCCAGACTACATAGGAAGTTCGAGGCCAGGCAAGACCTTGTCTCAGAGAAAAAAGGGGTGGTAATGGGGGAGTAATAATTCAGAGAGAGTACTCAGACATTGTTTGTTTTTGTTTCTATGGCAGGTCGTCCTCTAAGATTTTCCAGATAAAAATCTTAATTTTAGGATGTTGTTGTGGATAGGGTTTGTTTTCTCTGGGAATCTCATGCTGTAGGAAATTCAGTACTCCTATCATAGACATAAAAATTACAATCTTAGGGGCTGGAGAGATGGCTCAGCAGATAAGAGCACCAGTTACTCTTCCAGAGGTCCTGAGTTCAAATCCCAGCAACAACATGGTGGCTCACAACCACCTATAATAGGATCTGATGCCCTCTTCTGGTATGCATGAAGACAGGTCACTCATATACATAAAATAAGTAAATATTTTTTAAAAAATACAGTCTTAGAAGCTGGGCATGGGAGTGCATGCCTTTAATTCTATGGGAGGCAGAGGCAGGCAGATCTCTCTGTGTTCCAGGCCACCTGGTCTACAAAATAAGTTGAAACCAGGCAGTGCTGCATAGTGAGACTCTTGTCTCTAAAACAAGGAATTGGTGTGACTTGGGCCTGTAGGGCACATAACTCACTGGCTAGTGCTCGTACTGCCTGTTTGAGGACCTGAGTCTGATGCACAG
The DNA here is from genome assembly GCA_902168325.1 of Peromyscus nudipes. NCBI lineage: Eukaryota > Metazoa > Chordata > Mammalia > Rodentia > Cricetidae > Peromyscus > Peromyscus nudipes. The sequence goes on from CABHPH010123911.1 coordinate 13,289, forward strand.
TAAGGGGGAAAACAGTAAGTCATGAACTGTAAGCTACTAGGACTGTAGTTCAGCGGTGGAATAGATAGACTCCAGGCCTTGGATTCAATCCCTAGCTCCAAAAGAGGGGGTATGGAGACTCTTGGGATTACTCAGTGAGTAAGAGTACTTGCCATAAAGCCTGTCAACCTGAGTGTAGTTTCTGGAATCCACACGTGGAAGGAGAGAACTGACTCCCAAATTGTCTTCTGACCTCCACATGAGCCATGGAAAGTTTTTGTCTTCATGTTTTCTCAGTCTGCTTATAGAAATCCTGAGAGTTGGAGATGCTAGATTCAGAAGGACTCTATTTTTATTTTATTTTATTTTTTTAGGTAGGATATTAATGGGATACCCAGGCTAGCCTTGAACTCTAAATCTTTTCACTTCAGTTTCCTGAGTTGCTGGGATTATAGGTGTGTGCCACCTCAAGATACATAATCAGAAAGATTGGTAATTTCTACTGTAATCCATTTTTTTAAATTGCTTATGGTGTGTGTGTGTGTCTGTGTCTGTGTCTGTCTTGAGGACTGAGGGCAACCTCAGGTGTCATTCCTTAGAGCTATCTACTTCATTTTTTCACATAGGGTCTCTCATGAAGACCAGAGACTTATCAATTGAGTCAGGTCAACTGGCCAGCAATTCCCCGAGAATCCCGTCTGTGTCTCTTCAGCTCTGGAACTGCAAGTGTGTACCACCATGCTTGTTTGTGCATGGTGCTAAACTTAGGTCCTCAGGCTTTTGCAGCAAGCCTTTTATCAACTGAGCTATCCCTTTGGTCCCTGTGTTTCGTTTTTTGTGAGGCAGGGTCTCATGTAGCACAGGATGGCCTTAAACTTACTATGAGCTGAAGGGATCTTGAACACGTAGTCTTCTTGTCTCTCAGCTGCTGGATTGTACACGTGTGTGCCATACTTGCAGTGCTTGTTTCCGTTCTAATACTCGCAAAAGGTTGTCAGAAAATAAAAACTTACTGTTCAGATCTCATCTCCATGATTAACAAGGATACTTTTTCAGGGTGAAGAAGAATACAGTGAAGAGGAAAACTCCAAAGTGGAGTTGAAATCAGAGGCTAATGATGCTGCTGATTCCTCAGCAAAAGAGAAGGGAGAAGAAAAGCCTGATACTAAAGGCACTGTGACCGGAGAGAGGCAAAGTGGGGACGGACAGGTCAGTACCCAGCATAGTCTCCACTTGGGGGCTGGCATAGGGCCTCTCACCTCCTTAGAAGGGTAAGGAGTCCTTTATCTTCCAGGAGAGCACAGAGCCCGTAGAGAACAAAGTGGGTAAGAAAGGCCCTAAGCATTTGGATGATGACGAAGATCGGAAAAACCCAGCATATATACCCAGGAAAGGGCTCTTCTTTGAGCATGATCTTCGAGGACAGACTCAGGAAGAGGAAGTTCGGTAACAGCCATCTTTTGCTATTCCCACTACTGGCTAGCTTGTGCTTAGTGCTTGCTGTGTGTCGGATGCTTTGATGACTTCTTTGCCTGTATTGTTTCCTTTACTACTCAGAACATTTTAAGATAAGTGTTAGGATTAGTCCTTCTGTACAGATGAGGAAAATACAGCATACGGTACTTGGTAACTAGTTGCTAGGTATGGTATCATACACTTGTAGTCCCAGCACTCAGGAGTCTGAAGCAGTATGGTTATAAGCTTGAGGCCAGCTTGGGCTACATAGTGAGATCCTGTCTCATAAAGCAAAAAGAGATGGGTGTGCTAGTGTGACCCCGATCTCAGCTCTCAGGAGGCAGAGGCAGGAGGATCTCAGAGAGGTGAGTTCAAGGCCAGCCTTGTCTACATATAGCAATTTCCAGGCCAGCCAGAGTTACGTGGCGAGACCCTGTCTTAAAAAAAAAAAAAAAAGAAAAGATTTGGTAACTGTTGGTGGTAAAGGAGCTGGGATCCAGATTCAGGGTGGTCTGTCTTCAGATCCTAAATCACTACACCTCTATGACCTTTAACCTGTGGCTCCTGAGATAGGAAGTTTTTATAGGCTACATTTTAGTAGAGAGATAATTTCAAAGTGTTAATTGTCTCAAGACACCTCTGGTTGGTTTGATCCAGACCCAAAGGACGTCAGCGGAAGCTATGGAAGGATGAGGGTCGCTGGGAGCATGATAAGTTCCGTGAAGATGAACAGGCCCCAAAGTCCCGACAGGAGCTCATTGCTCTTTATGGCTATGACATTCGATCCGCTCACAATCCTGATGACATCAAACCCCGAAGAATCCGGAAACCTCGGTAAGGAAATTCAGGAGCCTAGATTACTGATACTCTGCTTTTCTAAATGCATTTCTAATCTTTGAAATGAGTAAGCATGGGATGGGAACAACTTCCTGACTTGGAGGGCTCTTTTCTTATGTTTTTCTTAATTTTACTGTTTCAGATTTGGAAGTCCTCCACAAAGAGATCCAAACTGGATTGGTGATCGATCAAACAAGTCCCATCGCCACCAGGGTCCTGGGGGCACCCTACCACCAAGGACATTTATTAACAGGAATGCAGCAGGTACTGGCCGCATGTCTGCATCCAGGAATTATTCTCGATCTGGGGGCTTCAAGGAAGGTCGTACTGGTTTTAGGCCTGTGGAGGTTGGTGGGCAGCATGGTGGCCGGTCTGGTGAGACTCATAAGCATGAAGCTAATTACCGGTCACGGCGTCTGGAGCAGACTCCTATGAGGGATCCATCTCCAGAACCAGATGCTCCATTGCTTGGCAGTCCTGAGAAAGAAGAGGCGGCCTCAGAGACACCAGCTGCTGTTCCTGACACTGTACCACCAGCCCCTGACAGGCCCATTGAGAAGAAATCCTACTCCCGGGCAAGAAGGACCCGGACCAAAGTTGGGGATGCAGTCAAAGCTGCTGAGGAGGTTCCTCCTCCATCTGAAGGGCTTACTTCAGCAGCCACAATCCCAGAAACAACTCCACCTCCAGCTGCTAAGACTGGAAACTGGGAGGCTCCAGTAGATTCTACCACAGGTGGACTGGAGCAAGATGTGGCACAGCTCAATATAGCAGAACAGAACTGGAGTCCAGGACAGCCTTCGTTCCTCCAACCGCGGGAGCTTCGAGGTAAGCACTACAGGCTGGAGACTAGATTTTCTTGTGTCCCTGGGACTTCCCTCTCGGGAATGAGTGTCTGACAGAAAGCTCTCTTTCCTTAACTGACCAAAAAGTGTAGATTCTCAGTCTGCCTGCCTGTCCTCAGAGCAGTTTTCTGTGTTACCCAAGCCTGTCCCATCAGTACTTAGTGCATCAGTCAAGATTCATTTTCTCTTCTTGCACAAGAAGTGACAGAAGATAGCATCTTCCAACTGTTTGAGCCAGTGGTTAACTGTTTGAAGGCAGAAACACACTTGAATTTGAGTCTGGATAGTTTGTTCTAAAAGGAAAGCCCTTCTGATATCCTTCTTTCTAGAGACAGATGAGAGACACTAGAACTACATGGAATGCTGGTGCTTTAGGGTATTAAAATGCAGCTAGAAGGAAGAATTGGACTTTGAGTTAATCAGTTTTAAAAACACATACAGCACTGGCAGGTGGTGGCACACATCTTCAGTCCCAGCACTCAGGAGGCAGAGGCAGGTGGATCTCTGAGTTCGAGGCCAGCCTGGTCTGCATAGTAAGCTCCAGGATAGCCAGGGCTACACAGAGAACCCTGTCTCTGAAAATTCAATAAAATAAAAGCACACGTAGCAGTTACCATTTAGTTTTTTGGAGATTTTATTTATTTTTGTATGTGGGTGTTCGACTGACACGCATGTCTGTGCACCATGTGTAAGTGCTCACAGAGGCTGGAAGAAGGCGTCAGATCCCTTGGGAATGGAATTATAGATGATTGTGAGTTGCCATATGGATGCTGGGAATTGAACCCAGGTCAGGAGCAGCCAGTACTCTTAACCACTGAGCCATTTCTAGCCCTCTAGGCCAAACTTAGGGATTGGAAATCTTCATGAGCACTGGGAATTTTGGCACTCTGGTACAGGTGATTTTATTTTAATTACTCCTTTTAATTTTTGAGATTATAATATAATTACATCATTTTCCCCTTCCTTCCTTCCAAAGCCTCCCATATCCTCCTCCTTGCTCTCTTTGAAATTAATGGCCTCTTTTTTTATGAACTGTTGCTACATGCATATATGTGTATACATTTGTATTCCTAAATACATCATTATTCACCCTGCTCAGTCTGTATGTTACTTGTCTGTGCGTTGTCAGGGCTGACTGGTATTGGATCACCGGTTGGGTGACTTCCCTGGCAGAAGACTTGCTCCTGCTCTCAGCATTCCTCGGTTGCTCGTAGGTCTTTGTAGAGGGTTAAGGCCTGGGAGGTTTTCCACTGTCCGCTTTGGCATGTCTGTTGTTGTCGTCATTGTTTGACTCAGGTTTGTGAGATTTTATGCATGTGCCTTCTTTTT
>CABHPH010123913.1:0-17651 GCA_902168325.1 Peromyscus nudipes
GAGGAAAGGGAGGAGGAGGAAAGGGAGGAGGAGGAGAAAGAGGAAAGGGAGGAGGAGGAAAGGGAGGAGGAGAAAGAGGAAAGGGAGGAGGAGGAAAGGGAGGAGGAGGAGAAGTCGTTTGGAACTACTGTAACTGTTTACAATTCTTTGGCCAGTGTTCAATGTATGTATAGCAAGGATGTAAGTGACTCATTGTTCATGCTAATTTACTATTGGTCCCTAAGTCTAAAATTATTAATATCTTATCTTCAAATGGCACTTTAGAAAACAGAAAATAATTGAGTCACAGTATTGTAAAATTATGCTGTATAAACATTCATTGACCACATAAGCAATGCCTACAAAGATACATTTTAAACGTCAGTCAATTGAGCAATTTTGCAGACAAGACTGAAGGCTTACATCCCAACACCAGAAACAGGCATAGTGGGGAAGACAGTTTTGTCCTAAAGGAGCTCACAACCCATGATATGCATCTTTTCTTCTTCTAAGATTTATTTTTTACTTTTAATTATGAGTGTGTATGGGTGGTTAAGGGGGGAGGGGCTGTGCATATGTATGTATATGTGCACAGAGCCAGAATCAACAGACCACCTTAGGGCTGGAGTTACAGAGACACCTACCATAGGTTTAAGAACCCTGAACTCAGGTCCTCTGCAAGAGTATTATGTGCTCTTATTCACCAAGTCATCTCTCAGAGATTCATAAAACATTTTAAGATGTTCATATATCTGAATGAGATAACAGTGTTTAAATGTCCACTTAAATAATAAATGACAGACTGTCTACCATAAATACACATCATGTATAGCAGTGAATGACAATCAGATTCGAATATTCAATCACATTCAAATGTCCAATCCTTGTCATAGTTGAACACTGATATGGTGACATGATGACTTGATATTTCTAAAATTTCAAAATGTTAAAGAATCCAAGCATGAAGGACAATGGAAATGAATCCCAATGCTGAGATTCCAAGCACATGACATCATGACTGGCTTCTTTGTGTGGGATCCCGCTCATGTCCTATTGTTTGTGTGACAGCACCAAGCTATCTCCTTGGCCCTTTGCTTCCCTTTTTATAACCATAACCCACTATTTCAAAGAACAAATTGGCAAAATTTGCTAAAAAGCCTCCTCCCGAAGAGCAGTTCTTATCCAGTATTGTTGATATTGTTTGCATTGCCTTGTGGGTGACAAGCAGATGCTCACCACTGCCTGATTAGCCAGCCTCCCCATCAAAATTCTAACAGCTCCCTTCTTCCCACCTCATGTAACCTTTAGAATGTGGAGAATGGAAGGTGAAAGGAAACAGTGGGGGAAGGGTAATAATATCAACAGTCAGCATCCTGTGCAGTCACAGACCCAGAGTAAGCTGACAGTACGGCAAATGAAAAGTAGACACTTAATATATGGAAGCTATAGGATGTCAGAGCTTAGCAGTGTGGCGCACTTTAGGGCACAGGTGTTTACCCTGTAAACTCATGGCTGGGCTTGTTGCCATTGCCCAGCTTTATAAGAATATTACCAGGCCAGGAAGAGATCACAATTCAAAATTTAAAAAGTACTGTTTCCACTGAATGCATGTTACCTTTGCAACATCTTGAAAAACTGTGATGGAACCATGCTAGGTCCAGGACTGTCTATAACACAGAGATATATGCTTTTCTACCTTAGAAAAGCAATTCAATTTCTGCATACATATTAAGTTGCAATAAATACATACATATGTGTGGAAATTTATGAAATTTAGAAATCATATGCTCTTTCAAAAGACAGTTTACAATATCAGGATCCTTGGTTTAGTTAACTCTTGTTACCCTGTTTCAAAAAGCACACACGTGAACATACATGTGGAGGCCCAAGGTAGATACTGGTAATTATCCTTGGTCAATCTTGCATCTAACTAGTTGAGGCAAGATCTCTCAATAGAAGCCAAAGCTCCCTGATTTGGCTGGCTTTGTAAGCCAGCTTGCTCTCAGATCCTGTTTCCACCTTCCCAGAGTGGGACTGTAAGTGGGCAAGCACACCCACCTGGCATTTACATGGCATTCTGGGGGTTTGAACTCCAGTTCTTATGCTTGAGCACTTAACCGCTAGGCCATCAACTCATCCCTCATCCGTCTTTTGATGCTCATAAGAGATATTATATATACTTTTCTCATGGTATATAGCAAACTTTTAACATGCATTTTACATGTCTCTTTTTCTACTAGACTATAAACTTCAAAAGAATACAGTGTATTTTCTACTTTTATAAGTTTAGCAAGCTAAAAGGAATATAGTATTTATTAAATCAAGATAATCGAACTTTCTTAAATAAGCTACAAGTATAACTTAGGGACAAAAATCATAAAATACTGACAAAAATATAAATTCATACAAAGCCTGAGGATGTATAATGACTTAATGTCACTAGTGAATTAAATATAGTTGCTTCCTTTAAACTATCAAATATGAAGAATGTTGACTATAAAACAATCTCATTAAACATTAACCAGGGAGGCGGGGACAAATCTGATTAAAGGAAACCTTCCAGTGGCTTTACTTCACATTTGAAGGATGTGGTACTAAGGATTAAACCTAAGGCTTCAAACAGCTAGGAGAATGCTCTGCCCCTGCAGTCCTGGAACTCCCTGACAGATCTGCCCACCTCTATTCTCCTGCTTACAGTCTCCCTGCCTCTTGCTGCTTCATCCCTGTTCCCTCAGGTCTTCATGTGGCTGGGCCCTCATAGGAATTCATTTCTCAACACAGAATCACTTACCAAGGGGGCCACTCCTAACTCTGAGGTGTCTATTGCCCTAGGTTCAACTCCAGTCCTGTAAGCAGGACCACCTTCTCCTCCCCTCATCTTTGAAGTACTTATCAATCTTTGAGAATATTTGTTTTTCTCTTCTCCCACACTCCAAGGTGAACTTAATAAAAAAAGAACTTTGTCCTATTGACCACAGCATCCCCAGTACATGGACAAGGAAAACACAGGTCAACATTCTGTAAATATTTGTACAGTGAATAAATGCAAGAATGAGTGACTGAATGTGAGCACACAGAGAGTATTGATTAAATTAATGAAGGCTCTTAATTCTTACCTGGGGACTATTTGAGAGTAAGCAACTTTCCATTTGGCATCTATCTTTATATCTTTTCCATTAGTATCTATAGTATAACTGAGCTCCACAAAAATAAAGCTAAATAAAACAGAGATTAGTAGAGTATAAACTGGTTTATTTATGTGACTCAAAATGCCCTCAGGAGCCACACTAAGTCTTCATCTGTTTCTTCTACTCAACATAATGGGTCAGTCATGAGTCAGTGTATGTGGTTCATGGTTCTGAAGGCTGGAGTACAAGGAGAGTCCTTCTGTCTTACTTTTTGTTGCAACATAACATGGGAGAATTGCAGGGCGTTTACCCACCAACCCCACAGTTCCCCAGAGTTCTCTTAAGTGTGAGCAGCAGGAAATATTAGATAGAAGGATTTAGACTGTGGAGATAAACAGATAGAAAATACAGGATGAGAGGCCCTGACTGTCTCTGCCCTAAGGTATTTATAGAAACGCCAAGGGGTGGAGCAAAAGACCACAGCCAAATGCAGACCATCTCAGACACCTGTACTCAGGCCTGTGGTCCAATCATCCTCTCTATGCAGACCTGCTGAGTAAAGCCACTAGGAACCTGAAAATGGGCTCCCACAGAGAATGCATCATATGTGAGACAGAGTGTTTATGGGGAGGGGAGAGATCAAACTTTCCCCACCTATTGTTACTAAATTATCATGGTAAAGGCCTTAATTCAAGAGGGTGTATCCTATAACCTAATCCCCTCTTAAAGTCTGCACATTTTAACAGTGTCACAATGGCAATTAATCTATAAGATAAATTTTGGAGGAGACAGTTAAACCATAACAAATTAGCTTATCTATAATTTTTTGTCATTTAAACACTCAGAAAATATTTATTGAACATTATGTTTGCTTTTCCTAATACATATACTAAAGCCTTTTAAAACACAAATTAGTTTTACATTGAGTGCATTATAGTAGAAAGATCATTGTCTCTGATTAAAAACTATGAATGTAAACCCTTCTGAAGTGTGTCAAATTGGAATTGTTACTTTATATAAGTATAATAACACATGGAAACTGCCTGACACATAATTCATCATTATAATTTACCCTCAGAGAACAAGAATTGAAAGGTAGAAAAAATCATAGGGGAAATCAAATATGTCTTTGTTATAATAGATGTGGTTGAGGACTATGAGTTCCTCTGTTTACTTAAAAGCAACAGATCAAACCACATAAGGGTGACTGCACTGGCAAAGAGTAAAATGATATCCCGCAGGCAGAGCAGGCATTCAGTAAGTATCTGTTGCAATAATAAGGCACTGGACAATTTCATGTTTCAGAAACTTCAAGTTTTTCACTTGTTTAGTTAGGGGGCTTTGTTCATTTGTTTTGGAACAGGGTGTCTCTCAATAAGTTGCCCAGAGCAGCCACAAAGCCATGCTCTTCCTACCTCAGCCTCCTGAGTATCTGGAATCATAGGTATGTGCTACTACTTAGACTTTCTTACACATTTCGTACATATGAGGAATATGGTGACACAGGTACTAACCTCACACTCACCAATTGTGATGCTTGTTCTGCCATCTAAACATCATATCATCTGAGCAAGTTATTTATCCTCTCTGTGCTGGCTACTTTCATGTCAACTTGACACAAACTGGAGTCGTCCAAGAGAAGAGAACCTCAACTGAGAAAAAGCCTCCATAAATTCCAGCTGTAGGCAAGCCTGTAGGGCATTTTCTTAAATAGTGATTGATGTTAAAGGGCCCAGGCCATTGTGGAGGGGATATCCTATGCTGGTGGTCCTAGGTTTTATAAGAAAGCAGGCTTGCCATTTGGTGGTGGAACACACATTTAATCCCAGAGGCAGGCAGATGGATCCCAGAATTCAAGGCCAGCCCGGTCTACAGAGAGAGTTCCAAGACAGCAAAGTCTGAAAAGAGAAACCCTGTCTTAAAAAAAAAACAAAAAGGGAGGAACAGAGGGAAGGAGAGGAGGGAGGGAGGCAGGCAGGCAGACAAACAAGCCAGCAAGCAAGCAGGCAAGCAGGCTGAGCAAGTTATGTGAACAAGCCAGTAAGCAGCACTCCTCCATGGCCTCTACATCAGTTCCTGCCTCCAGGTTCCTGCTCTGTTTGAGTTCCTGTCCTGACTTCCTTCAATGATGAACAGTGATGTGGAAGTATAAGCCAAATCAACCCTTTCCTCCCAAAGTTGTTTCTGGTCATAGTGTTTCCTCAGAGCATAGAAACCCTAACTAAGGTTACTGGGGCTACAGAGAGAGTCCACAAGGGTTCGTTCTCTAGCACCAAGTGTAGATGTGTGACACACTGACAATGCTTCAACATGTTCCAAACAAAAAGAGCAAGGTCTTATTTTATTCCTGTATCACTCACCTCTGTTAACTTGAACTACAATCCTTGGCCTCTGGATTACAGCTACACAGGATTCTTCTATCTTCAAGCTCCTGTCTTTCCTGTCTATCTACCTTCAAGTTAAAGTAGCCAGAGATTTTTTTTTTTACTTCTTAAGATGTATTCACAGGGCTGTGGTGGCACACACCTTTAATCTCAGCACTCGGGAGGCAGAGGCAGGTGAATCCCTAAATTCCAGGTCAGCCTGGTCTCATTAGCATGCTTTTAGGGTGGATCTACTAGTAACAGATTACATTTCTAAACCATACTTGAAGACCTAAAGGATATCAAAGACAACAAAGAAATCAAGGGGGGGGGAATGAATAAAAATAACATCAGTAAAGAAATAGGAAACAGAAAATTTAGAGCTAGAAATAATACTAAGTGTGAAAGTAACTAGGTGAAAACTCACTATGCAGATTTAAAAAGTTGTGAGAACGCAAAGACAAAGAGCCTGCAAATGTGGAGACTGGCCATCTGAGATGATCTGGTCTAAGGAGCAAACACAATAATCTAAGTGAAGAGAGCCCATGGAACCTGCAACATCAACAACTGAACCAACATATCAATGACGAGTATGTAAAAGTGTGGCAAGAGAAAGGAACAGAGAAGCATTTGAAATAACAGTACTGGAAACCTTCCCTAACTTGACGAAAGATATAAATCTACAGATCCAACAAAATCAACAAACTCCATCTAGGAAAGTGGATCCCCGCCAAGACATGCTGGGATCTCCTAGATGGGAGAGGCCATGATAGAGATAGAACCCTGGTTCTTATAGACCACAGGTAAATGGAGAAACACCTGTATCTCCAGCCAACAAATGCTCTCAAAAGCAAAGAAGCAATTTATAAAGGATAAATCTACAACAAGATTAACAGCTAATTTCTCACCCCCAAACCCAGGGACCAGATAGCAAAGAAAAACATATTTAAAGAGTGTTAGGGAGCTGGGTATAACGGCATACACCTTTAATCCCAGCACTTGGGAAGCAGGGGCAGGTGAATCTGTTAGTTCAAGGCCAGTTTGGTCTAAAGAGTGAGTTCCAGGCCAGCCAAAGTTACACGGTCAGACCCTGTCTCAGAAAACAAACAAACAAACAAAACAGTGCTAGGGAACAAACAACAATAATTGAAACAAACCACTACTGCCAACTAACCCCGAATTCTGTATTTGATAACACTGCAGAACAGCACAGTGGGTAGAACCTGAGTTTAAATGCCTAGTGTCCATGAAACAACCCAGACAGGGCAGCCTATAGGCACAGCATTGTGAGGTGGAAACAGGTGGCTCCAAGAGCTCTCGGGCTGGCCAGTCAGTCTAGCTAAAAAACTGAGCTTCCAGTTTAGTGTGAGAGCCTGTCTGGAGGCACCAACACAGACAGCAACAAAGGAAGGTAATAAACAACCAACCAACCAAACGGGGACTCTGTCTTCCATGTGCAAGCACATAGATGTGTACATCTACATACTTACACCAACGCACTACACACACACACACAGCAGGCAGAGGCATAAACAACAATTCACCAGGCACTGCCAGATTAACTAAATAAATAAGGCTACCATTAAAAGCACCCTGTACTATGGCAAAAAAGAAAAAGGTGTAGATAATGGTAAAGACATAGGCTCTAGGTTTGAAGCCTGAACCTCACTTACTCTCATGCATTCCTAAGAAAACTTCTCCACTGTTTTCCCACTTGCAAAGGGAGGGGAAAACGAGAATTGTTAGGCAGGAAAAACAGTGAATACCCTAAACTCATGGAACAGTGTCTGACTTCTTAAGAACTCAATGTTGACTAGCATTATCCTATGAGGACTCCAGAAGGGACACTTTTTACTTGAATTCCATGTATTTCTGTGGAATAAAACTGAACAGTGGGGAACTTACAATAATCAGGAGTAAGTTTTTGTTTTCAGGAAACTATCTCAGGAATACCGCCCCTCCCCCGACAGGGTTTCTCTGTGTAGTTTTGGTGCCTGTCCTGGCTCTTACTCTGTAGACCAGGCTGGCCTGGAACTCACAGAGATCCTCCTGCCTCTACCTCCCGAGTGCTGGGATTAAAGGCATGTGTCACCAACGTCTGGCTGTATCTCAGGAATATTAATGGTATTGGACTCAATGGTCTGTCACCTCTATTAGGAAATTCTCTTTTATGAGAAATGTTGTAAGAATAAAAATAAAGTTTTTTTCTTTTTCCTCAAGATTGTCTCTGAGGATAAGGACTGATTATATACTTACCCTTTTGTACTTTTGTAGTACAGACTTATGCTTCATAGATAAACATTGTAAAGTTCTTTTTACACATAATTTTTTTTTTTTTTTTTGGTTTTTTTAAAAAGGGTTTCTCTGTGTAAGGCTCTGGCTGTCCTAGAACTCACTCTGTAGACCAGGCTGACCTCAAACTCACAGTGATCTGCCTGCCTCTGCCTCCTGAGTGCTAGGATTAAAGGTGTGTGCCACCACCACCCAGCATAAAATAATTTTTAAATTAATCTTTTATTTAAATTTTTCATTCATGTTTTGATCGTTCTTTCCCTTCCTCCAACTCCTCTGGTACGAAACTTCAGGTTCTCTCTTACTCAAAACATACACACACACACACACACACACACACACACACACACACACACACACACAGTATTGCAGCACATGCCTGAAATCCCACCTCTCAGGGCAAAGATCAGAACGATCAAATTAAGAACCTGTCTCTAAAACAAAGCAAAACCAAACATTTGTCAAAACAGAACTGGAAAGGTAGGAAATACACTTGTACTACCACTGTGCAGGATTTTAATTCATGCCAGTTCCACTTCTATGTGAAAGGGAAGGTTACTGGGGTACTGTGATTTGGGGCAATCCCTCAAAGGTGTCTGTAGTACTTTCCCATATCCACTTCCAGTCCTATCTCCTGTCTCTCCTCTTTCCTATGAACCAAGACTTCTCAAGCTGCCATAAATATAAAACCTACAGACCCACAGATTTTGCAATGAGGTATTGCCTTATTCCATAAGTTACATATTTCATGATCAGCTTTAAGACTGTCAATAAATATATACTTTTCTGATATCATCCTAATTTAGACATATCTTATTTTACTGTACTTTGCTTCTCTATAATAAAATGTGTGTGTGTGTGTGTGAGTGTGTGTGTGTGTGTGTGTGTGTCTGTGAGGGTCCGAGGCTGACTTTGGGTGTCATTCCTAAATGGCTTCTGTAACTGATTTTTGAAAATAGTTTCTCGACAGGTGGCAGTGGTGCATGCCTTTAATCCCAGCACTCGGGAGGCAGAGGCAGGCGGATCTCTGTGAGTTCGAGGCCAGCCTGGTCTACAGAGTGAGTTCCAGGACAGTCAGGGCTGTTATACAGAGAAACTCTGTCTCCAAAAAAAAAAAAACAAAAACAAAAACAAAAAAAAACCAACAACAAAAACGTTTCTCACTGAACCTCGCCCTCCCCAGTTCCTAGACTGTCGGGTGAGAGAACCTGGGCTCTTCCATCACTGCCCCCCAGCAAGCCTTTACAGACTGAGCCATCTCCAGCCTGGTGCTGCTTTTCTTAAAATCAACTGTGGCACCCTTGCATTGAACAAGTCATTGGCTCCAGTGTTATAATGGCATAGTTCACTCCATGTTTATGTCAGATTTCTAACTTCACCATTATTATTATAATATCTGTTACAGCAGTGGTTCTCAACCTGTGAGTCAAGACACCTTTCGGGGGTCGCATACCAGATATTTACATTACAATTCATAACAGTAATACAATTACAGTTATGAAGCAGCAACGATATAATTTTATGGGTGGAGGTTACCACAACATGAGGAACTGTATTAAGGGATCATAGCATCAAGAAGGTTGAGGACCACTGTGTTGCCGTAATCTGTGAGCAGGGATGTTTGCGTTATATTTATAACGCCTGAGGCAGTATGAGCTGCTTTCATATTAGGATGCCTCTTCATTGGTGGATGTGGTAAGTGTCCTAGAAGCTTTCACCACTGGCTCTTCACCGGCCTCTCTCTTCTCAGACATTCCTAATTCCAGAAACACAACAGTACTGAGAGCAGGCCAATTAATCCTACTACAACTTATGAGTAAAGAAAGGAGGGATCAAACACTTCTCTCATCTTGGAATCAAATGCCGAAAATGATTAATCTTATTGAAAAGAGACTGCAGAAGCTGAGCTTCTTGTGTCAAATAGCCCAGTTATGAGTGAGAGGAAAGGTTCTTTGGGTTTTGTTTTGGTTTGGTTTTTGGTTTTTTTGAAGGCAAGGTTTCTTTGTGTAGCTTTGGAGCCTATCCTGGAACTCACAGAGATCAGCCCGCCCGCCTCTGCCTCTCGAGTGCTGGGAAAGGTTCTTGAAGGAGATGAAGATGGTGTTTCAGTAACAGTATGGTCTTACTCCTGACATAGAGAAAGCAATCCAGCCACACTCCCTTAGACAAACCTAACCCGGAGCCAGGCCCTAACTGGCTTCACTGTCGTGAGGTCAAGGCTGTGGCAGCCTTGTACAAGATGTCTGAAGCAACAGAGGATGAGTCGTGAGGCTTAAGGAAAGACTCAATCTCCACAGTACAGAAGTGGGGAGTGGGGCAACAAACACAGACATAGGAAGTACGGTTCATTTTCCAGATCAACCGAGATGACTGAAGAAGGTCCATTCAAAGCACTAAGCTGTAACTTGGCATCCTTTACTCCCTACTGCTGTGATAAAGACCACAACCGAGTTTATTTCAGCTTACCGCTCACAGTCCATCATGAAGGGGAGTCGACAAGAACTGAAGGCAGAAGCAGGGAGACAGAAACGGCCACAGAGACCATGAAGGAACACTGCTTACTTACCAGCTTGCTTTCCGTGGCTTACTCAGATCGATTTCTAATGCAGCTAAGCACCACCTGCCCAGTATGGTGAAGGGCTCTAGCAGACCCAAGCATGGCAAACATGGCACCAGTAGTTTTTGCCTTTCCCTTCACCCCTATTCCCTATACCTTGTTAAAACATTAGATCACATTCCTAAAGCTAGCCACCAAGGTCTAGTCCCTTATTTGGCCACTTCCTCCTCCTGAGGCTGACTACCAAGGTCCAGCTGTCAAAGTACTGAAGTCCAGCCATCAAAAGCCCCCTTTGGGCTACCTTAATTAACAAAGAACAACTCATCCTAACACAGGGTTTCCCTTTTTCCCTTTATAAACTGTCATTTGCCTATGGGCCGTCTCCTCTCCATCCAGAGGCAGTCCTTTGTCCCTCCAAGGCAAATATCCCTTCCCCTTCACCCTTGTATCCATCCCTCCCCCATCTCCTGTCTTTGACTGTCCTTTAGCCCAGTGGGGCAAATAAATATCTCCTTTGTGCTGAGAACTTGGTCTTGGGGTGTCTTGTGCCTACTTCAAAGTCCTATCAGACAGTGTCCCTACAGACCTGGGACCTCCCACATCAACCATTAATCAAGAAGATACCCCCACAGACTTGCCCACAGGCCAATTGGAGGGAGGCTTTTTCTTAACTAAGTTTTCTTCTGCCCGGATAACTTTTTAACTTGTGTCCAGACTAACTAGCACAGCTGTCCACAAAACAGCCTTCCATTAGAAGTTCCCTTCAAGACGTTTATGACATCAGAAGAGAGGTCAATGCCTAACGTCGGCCTAAAAGTCCAGGCCAACTCTCTCACTGCAGGCTACTCTAACTAGTTGGAGCCAATGCTAATTTCCCAGTCTGACAATCCTGGAACCCTAAGAATCAGCCCAAGTCTACTTTTACCCATGGAAAGACCTGGATGACAACACATCTGTTTGCAAGGCTTAATGAATAAGGCCCCTGTTGAGACCTACTGTTCATAGAAAGTGATTCCTTTAGAAGTATTACTACTTGGGGTAGGGAAAAGGACTCAGTGGGTAAAGTATTTGTGCAAACATAAGGATCTGAGTTCAGGCCCCCAGTGCCTACATAGAAACCAGCCTCAGCAACCTCACATTTGTAAACCCAATACCAGAGGGTGGTGCAAAAACAGGCAGAGCATGGTGGGGACTTGTCCATCTCACGGACCACCACGTCTAGCTCAGATGGGATCGCTAGGTTCAGTAAGAGACCCTGTCTCAAAAATTAGAGGAAAAGAGAAAAAGACACCCGATGCTAACCTCTGGACTCTACAGACACAGACAGGCACACCGGCCAGCACATTTTCACATATATGCACACACCACACAAGAATATTACTGCTCATTGATACCAGTTACCCAGTGAAACACAAAATAAGGTCAGGGTTACTTTCATGTCTGTCAATACAACATCTACCCTGTAACCTATGATAGAGTAGTGACTTCACCTTTCAAGCATTACTATGGAAGAAATACAAGTGGAGCTAAACTTGCCAAAGATAATGACTTCTATAATTAATATTTTTTTAAAGATTTATTTATTATGTATACAATGTTCTGTTTTGCATGTATCCCTGCAGGCCAGAAGAGGGCACCAGATCTCATAGATGGTTGTGAGTCACCATGTGGGTGCTGGGAATTGAACTCAGGACCTCTGGAAGAACAGCCAGTGTTCTTAGCCTCTGAGCCATCTCTCCAGCCCCCTATAATTAATATTTTAAATTGCTATATTTTATGTGCATGGTGTCTTGCCTGCATATGTATGATGGACCATGTGCCTTCCTTGTGCCTGAAGACGCCAGAAAAAAGGATCATTATCCCTTAGAACTTGAGTAACAGACCGTTGTGAGCAGCCATGTGGGTGATGGGAACGAAACCCAGTCCTCTGGAAGAGCAGCCATTTTCTTAACTGCTGAGCCACCTCTCCAGTCCCAGATAATAAATTTGTGGGAAAGTAAATTAAAAACCTATAAAGGATCAGGACATGGTAGCACATGCCTATAATCCCAGCATTCAGAGGCTGAGAAACAAAAATCACAAGTTGGGGGCCATCCTGGGCTATGTCTCAAAAAAAGGAAAAATATTTTGACTCCCCATTTTATATATCACAAGAACATTCTTCATGGAAAGAATTCAAAATATCAGCAATTCCAAGAGTTTAGAAGAAGTTGATTACAGCCATTAGGGGTGACTTTAAAGGTTTTGAGATTTCAATGAAGGAAGCAAGCACAGGTGTCTGGTGTAAGTGGCAAAGGCATTTTAAGTAGAACATGAAACGTGACTCAAGTGCTACAATACTGTCATAAAATGTGATGAGCTGTTTCTTATGCATAAGCAAATAATAGAAAGTGAGGCTGAATCCCCTCCTGGTAAAGATACTACTGACGGTACTAAAATGTCAAGGAAGATACAGAATTTATGACATAAACTTAATGATAAAGCAGTGCAGGGTTTAGACAACTATAATCTTCCAAGTTCTACTATGGGTAAAATGCTATCAAACAGCACCAGATGCTACTGAGAAATCTGTTTCAAATTCATTATCTTAGTTGAAGAAGCTGCCACAGACCTTGGCCAGTCAGCGCCTACTGAATTTTTGTCAGCGTAAGACCCTTGAACAAAAAGAAGATAAGGATGCTCTCAAGGCTTAGATGATGGCATTTTATTTTTTCCTGGTTTTTGGTTTCTCGAGACAGTTTCTCTGTGTAGCTCTGGCTGTCCTGGAACTTAACTCTGTACCCCAGGCTGACCTCGAACTCACAGAGATCCACTTGCCTCTGCTGGGATTAAGGGCATGCGCCACCACTGCCTAGCTAATTATGGCATTTTTAAGGAATGAAGTACTAGCTGGGCAGTGGTGGCACACACCTTTAACCCCACAATCCACGGAAGCAGAGGCAGGTGGAGCTCTGATTTCCAGGTCAGCCTGGTCCACAGAAACAAGTTCTAGAACAGCCACGGATACACAAAGAAACCTTGTCTTTAAAAAAAAAAAAAAAAGGAATGAAGTACTTTTAAGTAAAACATATATATTTTTTGTACAGATAGTGCTACTAATAAAGCTAACAGACCACAGAATAATGTAAAAATGACTTACAAGCACTAAGAAACCAAAAAAAGTTGGGTTACTTGCTTTATTGCAATATTAGCTTTATTAGGGTGGTCTGAAACAAAATCTGTGCATCACAAAAAAGATGAATTTAGCTTAGCTTAAATGAAAACATCAAAAATACTCCTGATCAAAATCCTACTAGATGTTTAACTTTAACTCACCTAGCATGTGCAAAGCCCAGAGTTTGAACTCTACAGCAATGCAGATATTCCTTCTCTTCTTTCCCTTCCCCATCTTCCTCTCTTCTCTATATTTACATGTGACAGATTATCAGTAAATTCCACAAATTCTCTCTACATCACACTTAGTACGAGCCACTTACTCTGTGTCTACACTAGGTTGGAAACGATCTATAATGTAGTACAGGAAACAGCTGAACACACAAGGCACCTACAAGTTCTATAATAATGTTACAAAACTTTAGTTGTACATAAACCCCTTTTGCAAGAAGAAAAAAAACTGCAATGGCCTGTATTAATTTAATTGGATTTTTACAGTAATGAAATATAGAAAAGTAAAACTGGATGGGATGAAATCTTCCTTTGGCTCCAGGATCTTATCCAAATGTAATACCAAAACAAATGAACAAATATGTTCACAAACACTAGAAAACTACTAGATTTTAATTTGGTATCACATGATGGCTTTACAAAAATTAATCATTATACTCATTATAAATAGGGCACTGACTGATAGTTTCCTATGTTTTCTGTCCTAGTTTCTTAACCAAAGGCAACATAAGGGAGAAAGGGCTCATTTAGCCCATGTTTCCAAGTTACAGTCCATTACATTTGCACATAAAAGGCAAGAGCAATGAACGTGTGCACACAAGCAGTCAGCCCAGGTCCCACACACAATTCCTCCATTCATTAAGAAAGGTCAAGACAGTATCTCACAGGCATGTCATAGATGCATCTCCTAAGTGATTTTAGAGTCTATAGAGTTGAGAATTAGTGGCAGCCATCATAATTCCACCCTTTGTCAACCTGACACCCTAACACATCAGTTTAACATTCTGTGTCCTCTTCACATAGGCTAATATCATATCATGAAGTACATTCAGTCCAACTTTAAAAGTCTCCATTGTCTTTTATAATTCTAACATTTTAAAAAGTCCAAAGTCTCTTAACTGTGGGCTGCTCTAAAATAAAAAACAAGTTACAAATTTCCAACACTTATCAGCACAAAGGGTTTTCTCATCTCAAAGTAGAAGAACCAAGGCGTAACATGAAACAATTATGTCAAGGCAAAACCAAAATCCAACAGGTCACACACACCAAATCCTGCAGTTCCATGTCTGGTACCTGGGGCTCATAATGACAAGTTCCAGGCTCCAAATGGCTCTGATAGCCCCACTCCTCCAGCTCTGCCACCTATAGTATACAACAGCTTCTTTCCTAGGCTGGCTCCACTCCATGCCCACAACTCTTCTTGGTGGGCACTCCATAGTCCTGGCATCATCTATGACCTGGTGTTTCCATGGCAACTGAGGCTTCACATTCACAGATTCGAGAAGTAGGCTCAGGGACTCTCTGTAAGAACTCTGACCCTATAACACAGTGGCTAGCCTCAGCTGTTTTCCACGACCCCTCAATCTTGCATTTGCTGTGCCTGCAAAACCAGTACCATCCGGACAATGATGCCAAGTTCTTTCAGCTCAAGACGTAGGTTGCCCACCTTGGACTATGGGTTTCTGTCTGCTGATTCTGGGGAAACACTTTTCTGGGCAATTGCTTTCAAGAAGAGGGGAACCTGTAGCACGAATCCTTTTTTTGGGGGGGGGGTTTCGAGACAGGGTTTCTCTGTGTAGCTTTGTGGCTTTCCTGGATCTCGCTCTATAGACCAGGCTGGCCTCGAACTCACAAAGATCCGCCTGCCTCTTGTAGCATGAATCTTAAAAGTTCTTATCAATAAAAACAAACCGGGAGCTGGGTATTGGGGTGAAAGCTGGAAGATCAGAGAAGCAGAACAAGCCATAGCTTCCTCACCTCGCCAATTCCTCAGCTGATGCTGTTTCCTCAGACTGGAAGCTTCTGTGTCCTCATCCAAATGGATCTCAGCTGAACTGCTGCTCAAAAGCCTAAAAGCTTAACCAGCTCTAGTTCCTGGTCTTCACGCCTTATATACCTTTCTGCTTTCTGCCATCACTTCCTGGGATTAAAGGCTCACTTCGTGGGATTAAAGGCGTGAGTCACCATGCCTGGCTGTTTCCAGTGTGGCTTTGAACTCACAGAGATCTGGATGGATCTCTGCCTCCACAATGCTAGGATTAAAGGTGTGTGTGCCACCATTTTCTGTCCTCTGTGTCTGTCTAGTGGCTGTTCTGTTCTTTGATCCCAGATATATTTATTAGGGTGCACGATATATTTTGGGGAAAAATAATATATCACCACATTTCCCCCTTTTTGTCTAAAATAATAAAAGAAGGTTACAGTCAAGAATTACATTAACAATGTCTAGTCCATTATCATTAGACGGATTCAGACAAAAAACTCCATTATACATATTAACAATGTCCAGCCCAGTAACATTTGATTAACTCAGACAAAAAATTTCATTATCCTATTTAAAACAAGTAGTTCCTTTTTAAAAGTAGATTCAATAATTGACCTTTTTATCTCATCATATCCAGGAACCTCCTTAGCTTAGGCTTTCTTCCTTTAGATGAATTAGGATCTTCACAAAATGGAGCCTTGGCTCTCATGACACCTCTATTGTCCAGGCATTTCACAGTGGAGTTGATCTCGGAAACAATCACAGCTGATATATCTCATCACCAGCCTGAATGCTTGCCTGTCCTGAAACTTCCTCTACCCAACTACTCCATCATCTCATGATTTAACTTCACTTAGGTTGAAAGGACCGTAACTAAATGAAGCTAGATTATTGGCCAAAATATCACAAAAATGGCCCCTAGCCCAGTTCCTGGTGGACTATTTGTTCCTCTCTGAAACCTCATATCCTAGGCCCAAACTGTCTCCATTTCCCTTGGTATTCCTATCTTCTAAGCTAACACAAGAACAGTCCATTAAACCAGGCATTGACCTCACAGAAGAAGGTGGATCCCTAAGTTCAAGGCCAGCCTGGGATACCTAGCAAGTTCCAGGGGAGGCAGGGCTACACACAGAAAGACCGTGTCTTAATAAACAAAAAGATGGCCTGTTATGCTCTAATTCCAGCAACCACTGGCTTTTTTAGTACAACATTGCAAACTCTTTCACATTCGCCCCATAAAACAGTTCCAAAGTCCTAAACGCCACACATCCTGTTTATCAGCAGTAGTCCTCCTTCTCCATACCAATTTCTGACCTGGTTCTTTTCTTGTTGCTAGGATAAAATACTCGGACAAAGCAACTTAAGCTAGAGAAGGTTCTATTTAGCACACAGTTCCAGGGTACAGTCCTTTCATCCACAATCAGGAGAGCAGTTAATGGATGTATGTAAGTTCTCAGTTCATTTTTCTCACTTATACATCCTAGGTCCCACCCACAATTAAGATGGGTCTTCCAAAATCAAAGCATAACAAGACAATCTCTCTCAGCCATGCGCAGAGGTCCAGCACCTAGATAAGTCTAGATTTATCAAGTTAACAACACTCACCATCACACTTTCTAATTAGATTTGAATTTTCACACCTGTACTGTGGAATGCTTGAATGATTTAAGTAGTCCCACCATTTCTTACTACAAACTACAACATTTTGAGTTAGCTTACTATGCTATCAACAAATCTTCAATGGCACAAGTAAATCATTTTCTTATCAAATTTATTTGGGGAGTAAAATTTCATTAGACCAACATAAATATAGTCACAACCCTGAATACATTGGCAGATATTGGTTCTAGAATGGCCATCTTAGATGATCTAGGAATGTATTTACATTAATTTTTATATTAATACTGAAAACTTTTAGTCTCTTTCTCACTAGTATATGTAAATATACATACATATACATATATATACATATATGTATATATGTTTATGTGTCTGTGTATAGGTTGTATGTATATATTACATATATATGTTTATATATGTGTGTACACACATATACTAGTGAGAAAAAATACACACATTCTCTTCTCTAAATAGTCCAGGCTATTAAAAATAAATAAATATTTATTTATTTATTTATTTATTTACACACACACACACACACACACACACACACACACACACAC
>CABHPH010123914.1:0-17475 GCA_902168325.1 Peromyscus nudipes
TGTCGAGGAGCGGCCGAGGGGCCGCGGAGTGCGCGTGCGCGCGCCGCCGCGGCCGCCACCGCCTGGGCCAGCCGGGTGTGCCTGGTGCCCCGGAGCGCGCAGTTTGCTAGGAACCGCAGGTGCAGAGCCCAGAGGATCCCCGGTCACCGAACAGGGGTCGTCCTGCGGGCTTCCTGTGGAGGTGGTGCTGGGATAGAGGCAGGGAACGCAGTCCTTTAGTAAGAGGAAAGGGACAGAGGTCCGGGAGTTGCTGGGACCCAATCCTGATGCCCTTCGTGAAACTCGAGTGCTGAAAAGTGCGTTCCTGCCCTTCACCTCGAAGTATTCTTACCAAGAGACTTGAAAAAAGTATCTTGCCCTTCTCTGCTGCGGTGGGACACTGCAAGAAGTCCACATTGTAAGCGTCACACACAGCACATGCATTAAAGAAAAGTTGAAGGGGTGGTTGTCTTTTAAACTGGTATATATTCTTGTTTCTTGCAAACCCATGAGCAAGTTAAATTTTGTATTTGCAAAATGATACTCTGATTCAGAATAAACACAGTTCAGCTGTTTCCTACGTGGAGAGAGGATTGACCCAAAACAGGGTGTATCGGTTGGGCAGACATTCAACAAACATCTGAGAGCCGGCCAGGTGTCCAGCTGTGTTATCTTGTGGCACAGACACAAGCTAGGGCACACCCCACACAGCCGCTCTCTTTGCTGGCCTCAAGTGGGCGTCTCATAGCTGCACCTGAAGCCTGTATAATCTGTGCAGATTTCTCAATTCCAAAACTGCCTAACAGTTTTGTTGTTGCTGCTGCTGCTGTTGTTTTTGTCATTCTGTAACTTCTGTCCTGAGCCCAGAGGAAGCAATATGCAAAACAGGCATTCAACACAAGGTGCAGTGGCCACTCTGGCCAGAAAGTTGCAGATCTCAGGGGAAGTAACACAGGACAAATTAAGCAGCCAGCTTTAAATTTCTCTGTCCTGTGGCCAAGTAGCAGTTTGGGGTTTTCCATGCCATTTGGTAGTTAGATACACAAAGACAGACTCCTTCTGCATCTAACGATGTTCTCCGTCAGAGAGAAAAAAGAAGGCGTTTACTTCTAGGGAGCCTTCTCTATTTGTTAATCCTTAAGTGGCCCCTTAGTAATAGAAGATCTTGACCAAAGACCTGCCTGCTAGCTGATGATCGATGCTAACGAAAAATATAGCTTAAAACTGATGTATTTAAATACTTTTGTTTTGGACAAGGTAGACAATTAGTGGAAATCTTAAACATTTTATTTAGGGCCTGACCTTGTGCAGTTTGCAAAACTCTGTGAGGCTATTTATCTAATGCCATTACCAAAGTAGCCCCCTAAGGCAGGTAGGTGACAGTGTTCTCATGATCTCCCTTTGTACCAGATTTTGCTCTAAACTCTCCATGCTTTATCTCAGTTATTTATCTTTACCTCTATAGTACAACTATGGAACCTGAGGCTCCAGCACTAGCAACTGAATAAGAATAAGGACTGAACACAGGCTTTTATTTCCAGTGGTGGTCTTTTCTATTGTAATTTCTCTTGATCATAGAACAGTATATTAAAATGTGGTGTTTATTAAACTGGGGATGCAATTCTTGAGGACATAAGAGTACAACTTCAATATAGCCATTCCTTCCTTTGCTTTCTAGTCAAAGTATATACTTCAATTTTATTAATTACTAATACTTCTTGGTTTGACAGCTTATTTTCTTTCCATTTGATGCCATAGCTTATTTTTTCTTATTAAAAATATTAGAAGTCAAAGATCTCCAAGCTTTGGAGATCCCACAGGAAAACTTGTAATATTAAAAAAAAAGCCATCCATGAAGATGAAGATAAAAGGCATAATTTAAATATTCAAAAAGGAAAGAAAAAAGGATAAAAGAACAAATAAAGGAGTAAGGGGTACACATATCAATTCATAGGATGTAAAACAGGGGACAGGTAGAATCTAGATATAGGCAGTTACGTGTTAGGATTTGGGAGATAAGTAAAATCTGGAGATAGATTTTGTGGTGGTTTGAAAGAGAATAGCCCCCATGGGCTCATATATTTGAACGCTTAGTCCCCAGTTGGTAGAAATGTTTGAGAAGGATTAGGAAGTGTGATGTTGTTAGAGGAAGTGTGTCACTGGGGTTGGGCATTGAGGTTTCAAAAGCCCATTCCCTAGGTATCTCTGTCTCCTGCTTATGGTCAGCTCTCAGCTGCTGCTTGTAACACGAATGTTAAAAGGTTTTATTAATAAAAAAAAAATCCCAGAGCCTGATATTGGGGTGAATGCTGAAAGATCATAGAAACAAAGGAACAGCCACATCTTACCTCTTGGACTCCTCAGCCCAAAAAGCCTCAGCCAATAAGCCTCTAGCTGAAAAATCTTACTCAGCTGAAAAATCTTACTCAGCTGAAAAGGCTTTAGTTCCTGTCTCCTTACACCTTATATACCTTTCTCCACCCACCACATCACTTCCTTTTTAGTGCTGGAATTAAAGGCATATGACTTCCCAACAAAGGCATGAGATCTCAAGTATTGGGATTAAAGGTGTGTGCTACCATGGCCTGACTGTTTCTCTCCTATACTGGATCAATCTCATGTAGTCCAGGATGGCTTTGAACTCACAGAGATCCAGACAGATCTCTGCCTCCTGAATGTTAGGATTAAAGGTGTGTGCCACCACTGCCTGTCTTCTATATTAAATTTAGTGACTTGCTCTGTCCTCTGATCTTCAGACAAATTTTATTTGGGCACACAATATATCACCACAGCTGCTCCCGTGCCATGCCTGCCTGCCTACCTACAACCATGCTCCCTGCCATGACGGTCATAGACTCACCCTCTGAACTGTAAGTCCCCAGTAAACTCTTTCTTCTATAAGTTGCCTTGGTCATGGTGTCTCTTCACAGCAATAGAAAAATAACTAAGACAGATAAATAGTTACATGTTGGTGCTTTAGTTGATATTTTGAGAAACCACAGAGGTAGGGTGAGGCATTGCAGCTGCATTGGCAGTTGGTCTGTGTTTGGGAGGCATGCCCTTGGTTTCCAGGGAAGGAAGGAAGGAATGTCTACCTGAGAAAATAAATAATTAAATCAACAAATTGCATAAAAATGGGTGGATACATGGCTGAGGGAAGCAAGCATATTCCTATTTTTGCTTTCAGTCTAACTGCTATCATATTACAATTGGCAAAATTCCAACAAAGCTCAGGTGACAGACTCCTGGTGGTGGAGCTCTGGGCAGGTGGCAAGCCTGCCTGCCTGGCCACCTGAGTAGACTGTGACCAGAGGCTCCTGGTGTTTGAACCCACAGTGATGATAGCATGGATGAGGCCAAATTCTGTTAGCACATCCTAGATTGGTTCTTCCTACTAATATTACAAAAACAGTTAATTGGCTTGATCTGTTTGGGAGGCATCCAGGCAGTGGGACCGGGTCCTGTGCTCAGTGCATGTGTTGGCTTTTTGAAACCTGGGGCTTATGCAGGGACGCTTGGCTCAGCCTGGGAGGAGGGGACTGGACCTGCTTGGACTGAGTCTACCAGGTTGATCTCAATCCTCGGGGGAGTCTTTGCCCTGGAGGAGATGGGAATAGGGGGAAAGGGAGGGGGTGGGAGGGGGGAGAACAAGGGAATCCGCGGTTGATATGTAGAATTAAATTATATTGTGAAATAAAATTAAAAAAAAATCTTGAAGAGCTCAAGACTTCAATCCCTTTAACTTGCTAAATAATTCCCTTTGTTTCTGCTGGGCAGAGTGTCGTCTTCCTTCTTCCCATCTGTATAGTCTCGTGCTGAGCATTACAGCAAACTTCCCCTGGACTATGCCTGAATATCCATTCTGAATGCATAAGAAGTAAGAAAGAGAGAGAGCAGAGGAAGTCCTGAGTGAGTGAAGACCAAAGTGACTGTGGTGTTAACATGGGCACAGCCATGTCAAGGACCCTAATGCCTCAGCCTCATGAGAGTGATAAAGCCTTCCCCGGATGAAGTTCTAAGGTATGGCAGTCTTCCTTGTGTCCATGTGTAGATGTTGATAATGTGTGCAGAATATGTCTACTGTAGCTTTTCTCCCCTGCCCCATCCCGGGATGTTTACAGCCTGAAGACTGCTTTCCTACAGAGTCTGCTCTTGTCTCCTTCATCTTGTTGTATACCATAAGCCCTGCTTCCTTGTCTGGTTGTATGCAATAACACCCTCAACCCTATTCAATGGTGTGTAATAAATATATTCAGCTGCCAGAGAACTACAACTTCTCCATCAGAAAGCCCAGGTATTCAGATCCCAAGATTTCTGTGTATCTGTGTTTGTCTTTTCTTCTCGCCCCTAGTCACAATTACAAGACTCAAGCCATACAGGGGCTTGGCAGGACAAGACGCTGGTGAAAAAGTACTTGGCTAAACCTGGGTTTGATCTCTGTCAAGATAATGGTGCATGACTATAATTGCAGCACTCCAAAGATGGAGGCTTACAAGTTCAAGATCACATTTGTCTACATAGGGAGCTTGAAGCCAATATGGGCTACACAAGACCTTGTCTATATAAATAAGTAAATAAGTAGTTTTATTTTTTTAAGTGTTAATATCAAGTAATGTGGGGGCACTGAAACCAGAAACAAGCCACCATGAGAAGATAACTAAAGAAAACGTCTAGGAGAGAGGATGAGTGCTCAAATCTAAGAGGAAAGGAGAAGGAAAGCTTACGAGGCAATAAAAGATGATCATCAAGTTAATAAAATAACACAAGATTCCCCTCCCCACAAAAACACACAGAGCGTGTGTTTTTCTAGCATGTAGATTTCAGACTGTGTAAAAAAAAATGACTTAAAAGCAGAGGGGATGCTATTTGGGAAAAGAAACAGGACCAGTGGGATGGGATAGAAAGGCAGATAAAGTAATGGAGAGTGAATTAGATGACAGAGTATGATTTACGTGTAGGAGAACATCGTGATGAGACCCATTGTAATGTACAAAGAATCTACACTAATTGAACTGGCAAAGAGAGACACAGAGAAATCAATGGACCACTTATGAGGCACTCAAGAACAGGAGGACCACGGATAGAATACACATCCCAGAACAGAGTAACTCCGTTAACATAGCAGATACTGAAATATGCACTTTCAGAAGACTAGTAAAATTGGAGAACCATCAACTCTTTGAGTGTTTTATGTTGCTTATCAGAGACATTGTAGATTACTAAGTCCAGACAAGGAAATCATCAGCATGTGAGTGGTAGTTGAAGTCACAGATGTGAACTTTAAGGTCCAGCAGGAATGAGTTCAGGAAATGAGGGCTGAAGATGTGAGTTTTCTCGGATGTCCTCTACTTAAGGAATGGTTTGGGGGGAAAAAAGGAACCCAAATTAGTGACTACTCAATATAAGTAAATTTAATGCTAATAATTTTAATTAAATTTTTCTACTTTTTCTTGTAATTGAGTTCTTGTCATATTCCCCCTAACATATTACCTTTTTGGGTCAATATTATGCTATTTGATGCTCTGAATAATTGATGATATGGCGCACAACATAAAACTATGATTGGTTTGTACCATTTCACAAATGCATGTAATATACTTAGGTTATTTGGTGATTTATTTTTACTTTGGTAAAGGTGAGCATAAAAACAAATTGAAGTTATACAGCTTTTTAATGAAACACCTCAAATGCTAAGGAAAGATGGATGAACAGTAATAAAACATAAAATGTATTTTGGCAATGATATTTAAATAGGTATGTGATCTGAATACCTGTAGGTAGGCAGTTCTGTGCTGAACTGACTGGTGCTTGACATGAAAGGAAAGATTTAACTCTTTCAGTCACAGATTTAAAAAAAATTCTTTCCTTGAATAAAATATGTACTATTCTGAGGACAATCAATTTAGCCCCTAAGAAGATACATATGGAACAGATATGAGAACAGAACAAATAACTATGTTATCTGTGGTGTTAGAGAAAAATTATCAAAATTGTCTTAAGCAGTTTGGAAATGAATTTTTTATTGTGTTATGTCATGTAACTGGAATTAAAATTATTTTGCAGTAAAAAGCAGTATTTTTCATGCTGAATCGAAGATCCATTTTGTAATATTTATAAGAAAACTGTCAGAGTACAACCCAACTAATAAAAAGCACACATTTACAAAGGTAAAATGAAAATTATCAATATTTTTGACACTTTGAGGTGACCATTTATGAGGCTACAATCCTCCTGAAAGATTCATTTCAATCTTAATATTTTTCTTTCTTCCCTCCAGTTAGAATTTGAGTTCTAGAAGAAATTGTTCAGAGGCCCAACAATTTGCAGATAATTGTTGAAAATATGTACAAATGATTAGCACAAATTAACTGCCAGTGAGCAACACATGCCTAACACCACACACACACACACACACACACACACACACACACACACACACACACAAGTTGTGAAGATTAACATAAGGGAAAATACTTGAAAGACTATCCCATATATAAAATCTAGTATTTTACAGCTATTAGTGTCACTTTCTTATTAGCTTTAATTTCAGATATAGAACTATACAAACAACTAAAGTTACAAAGAATTATATAATTTTTTGTTGGGTTTTACACAGCTCAGATTTTATATCCCTGGATTGTTAGCCTTCAAACAACCAGACCAACTCACAAATATTAATTGTGACATTTTATTATGATTTTAGAAGTTTTATCATTTCTTTAGGCATTACACTAGCGATTGATAGCAGTTTGGTTGGTGTCTAATTTCTCCATGCTATGAGAAATTTGAAGGAAGCAAACAAGAGTGAATTGGACTGTAAAATGCAGGAAGGAATAAAGAGGTAGAAACATACTGTGCTGAGCAGCTAAAACTGTCCTGAGGAGAGATCACATTAGTTGAAGATATATATATATATATATATATATATATGTGTGTGTGTGTGTGTGTGTGTGTGTGTGTGTGTGTGTGTGTGTGTGTGTGTGTGTGTATAATCATGGTTTCTAGGGAAACTGATATTAACCTCTGAGACTCATACTTTAAATGTTAGAATGCCTTCATGCCACGTAAGATTTTCGTGACAATGGATAAAGTCCAGAAAGTATGCTCCAAAATGGACAAAGCAATAAGAAGACAGAATCTATTTTTTTTCCCTCCAGCTTTCATGTTTTTTTTTTTTTGGACTTATATTGACTTTGTTGTTAAATGCATTTTCTGCCAGTCAATAGCATGTATTGAGTGCCTATTTTATATTAAGCACTACGATAGGACACTGTAAAGAGAAAATTGCATTGATTGACTAGGAACTCAAGCAAGTCTCACATGTAAGATGAGAATTCTACTATCATAAACAACTTGCAATATGTCAACAATAGTTCTCAAGAAAATAACTACAGTGGAGAATTTTCCCCAGAAATTGTCATTAAATGGCATCAAATGGGAAAATGGAGATGCTTGGTTACTAAATATATATTTACTCTTATCTGTAGCATTTATTGCTAAACTCAATTTCAGGATACATTTTCACTCTTAAGAGTTATTAATGACCCCAACTACTTTTGTTTATATAGATTTTTATTAATCTTCAATATTGCTCATATTAGAAAAGAAAACAATACAGTAAGACAATAAAAGCAATTGTCTTAGTTACTTTTTATTTTTGTGATAAGATAGCACAAGCAAGGCAACTTAGAAAAGAAAATGTTTAATTTAGAGATTATGATTTTAGAGGGTGAGCCATAATGGGGAGCATGTATGGTGGCCAGAACAGCTGAGAGCTAACATCTTCTTCTACAAGCATGAGTCAGAGAGAGCAAACTGGGAATGGCATGTGCTTTTGAAACCTTGAAAAAGTGATACCTTCCTACAACAAGGCCACACCTTTTAATCCTCCCCAAATAATTCCACCAACTTGGGACCGAGTATTCAAACATAGGAGCCTATGGGAGCTATTCCCATTCAAGCCACCACAATAACCAACTTCTGTATACCATAAGTTGCATAATTTTATTGAAAATACTGTATTTACAAAATAGGTTTCATGAAAAGAGTGGGATTATTTTACACACTACAGAGTCCTTTAATATCATCTGGAATCTCATATCAATTTCTCAGTTCATGTGTTACTATACATTATTTTGGTTCAAATGGATTAAAAACCATATCTCGCATAAATATTTGGCTTAAAGGTACTGTTTAATAGCTTCTCAATTTTGTTCTTGCTAGAGGAAGGATGTCTGTGGGGGCATGTCTCTGTACCATCCCCAGTGTTCTGTCTCTGTCTCTGTCTCTCTCTGTCTCTCTCTCTCTCCTTCCATTGTGCTTACAGTTCAAGATGTGAGCTCTCAGCTTCCTGTTTCTGTTGTCATGCTTGCTGCTTGCTACCATGCTTCTGCTCTGCGTCATGAATTTTATCCCTGTGGAACCATAAACCAAAATAAACTCTCTGCCTAAAGTTGCCTTGGTCAAGGTGTTTTATCACAGCAACAAAAAGTTAACAAATAAAGTATGAATATTCTTCTTTGATATTGCACCAATACTCAGCATGTAGTAGTTTATTTAAGTTTAGATGTGATTAAACTATATCAATACATTTTTCTTAATATATGCAACTTAACAATTTATCACCGTATCTTCTACTTTGGATGGATCATTTTTGTATACATGATTTTATAACAACATCCATGTGCCATTTGGAAGTTTTTTATTTGTTGAATCATAGATCTTCCAAATGATGATAGTTCGCTATATAGCATCAAAAATTCCATTTGTCGCTAACTACCAACCTCAAAAGGAGGATGTTTAAGTGCTTATGTTAGTTATTCTGCTGTTGCTGTGATAAGACACTGTGACCAAAAACAACTACAAAAGCAAGATATTCTTTGATTCTATGGTTTCAGAGGAAGAGTCCATAATGGCAGGGAGACATGGGAACAGACAACTGGAACAGGAAGCTGAGAGATCACATCTTCAACCACAAACACAAATAAAAGAGGGAGAACAGGAGGAGGAGGCAAGGCTATGAGCTCCCAAAGGCTGCCACTTTTGATGGACTTCACCCAGCAAGGCTGCACCACCTTTTCAAACAATACCACTAACTGGGGACCAAGGTTCGAATACCAGAGCCTATGAAGGACATTTCTCATTCAAACCACCACAGTACTGGAGAACTGTCAAAATGGGTGGAAGATGAAAGTTTTACAAGACTGGAACTTTCACTTGAAAACTTGAATTTTTATCTCTGACAGCAATACTGCCAATGCTTTCACTAAATGGCAGCTCACTGTGTTCACTTCGGGGGAAATGTCTGCTGGAAACCCAGGCCTCACAGCGGTCATCAGTGTGTCAGTCCTCTCAGATAAAACCCAAACTCCAGGGCTAGAGAGATGGTTCAGCTGCTGAAGTGCTCGCGGTCCAAACATGAGGACCCCAGTTCAATCCTGCGCGCACGTGTAAACCACCAGGCATAACAGCAGACACTTGTAATCCTAGGGCTCTAGAGACAGGGACAGCAGTTCTGCCTGGAGCTAGCATATTGGCACATGTGGTTGAATGAGTGAACTCCAGATTCAGCAGATGTAGCACAATCTTAAAAGTTCTTATTAATAAAACAAACCCAGGCCAGGTATTGGAGTGAACCCTGGAAGGTCAGAAGGACAGAACAAGCCACAGCTATCTCACCTCACCGGATCCTCAGCTGGTCTTGCTTCCTCAGACTGGAGGCCTCTGTGTCCTCATATCCAAATGGGCCTCAGCTGAACTGCTGCTTCTTGAAAGCCTAAATGCTTAACCAGGCCAAATGCTTCTCGAGGCCAAATGCCTCGAGTTTCTGGTCCTCACGCCTTATATACCTTTCTGCTTTCTACCACCACTCTCTGGGATTAAAGGCGTGAGTCACCATGCTTGGGTGTATCCTTGAACACATGGATTTCTGCCTCTGGAATGCTAAGATTAAAGGCGTGTGCTACCACTGCCTAACCTCTGTTTAATATTGTGGCTGTTCTGTCTCTGACCCCAGATAAGTTTATTAGCATGCACAATATTTGAGGGAATACAATACCACATTTCCTCTCTTTTTGTCTAAAATTTAAAAAAGCTTATAACTAATACAAGAAAAATTATATCCAATAAGTATATACAATACATATAGTCAAGATTACATTAACAATGTCTAGTCCATTAACATTTGACAGATCCAGACAAAAAACTTCATTATATATATTAACAATGTTCAGTCCAATAACATCTGATAAATTCAGACAAAAATTTTATTATTTATCTTATTGAAAACAAGTAGTTCCTTTTTAAAAGTAGATTCCATAATCTCCCTTTTTATCTTATCATATCCATATTCTCTCTTTTTTCTTTTCATAATACATTCAGTAGTCTACCTTTTGTCATTTTTATATCTTCTCCTTTTTCTTTTCAGTGTAGATTCAGTGATCTACCTATTTATCCTATTTTTCTTTATCTTTTTTCTCAGAGTAGATTCGATGATCTATCTCATATCTATTTTCTCTTTTTCTTTTTTCTTTCTGGGGTGAAGATATCTTTAGGGAATCTTGAAAAGAAAAATTTTAGGTTAATTGTCAAGTCCTGTATCATTTGTCACAGTCTCTGTATAATAGGAAAGTTCAGGGCTTGTCACAAGTCCTTGCTCGAGTAGTCTGTCAGGCTGGATCATCTCAGCTAGTCATCTCGAAATTGTCCTAAACAATTTGTACTCCAAAGTCGATCTTTCCTTGGTGTTAATCAGCTTAATAACTTTACCATAGTCCATATAGAATCTTCATTGTGGAGACCTGTCATCTTTTTGAAGATTTCAAAGTCAGTTAGGCGTGGTCATGGTTCCCTGCAGACTTTTTTTTTTTTTTTTTTGCACCTCCTTTGTGGTTTGGAGTAATCACAGTCTGATAAATGTCTGTCTGTCTCTTGGAACCATGAATGTTCTTCCCTAGAAGAGAAAATCTTCATAGCAATTTCTCCCAACCATTTGTCTTGCCAAACTTTTCCAAACTGACCTTTGTCGATGTTTTCTTGTAACACGATGGTCCTGGCAATTCTTCTCTGAATAAGCAGTAGTAAATCCTTTGTCCCAGGTAGCAGCATCATTGCAGTCACCAACACGATGAGAAGGAGCCGGCAACTGGGAGCAGTAGCCGCTGCCTCCATGGTCCCGCTGCCACCGTTTGTGCCTGGGCTCTGGCTGAAGCTTCTCCCCAGCAAGCCTCCTAGGCCGGCCCCAAACTCGGTATCCTCTTGCTTCTGCCTCCTTCAGCAAATCCTATCGGCTTGTGCCACCACAACTGGCCGAGTGTAGCTTGGGTCTTTTCAAGAATTCGTACCACTAACGTTGGGCGCCAGATGTAGCAGAAATCTTAAAAGTTCTTATTAATAAAATCAAACCCGGGCCAGGTATTGGAGTGAACCCTGGAAGGTCAGAGAGCCAGAACAAGCCACAGCTATCTCACCTCTCAGCTGAACTGTGCTTCTCGAAAGCCTGAAAGCTTAACCAGGCCAAATGCTTCTCCAGGCCAAATGCCTAACCAGGCCAAATGCTTCTAGTTTCTGGTCCTCACGCTTTATATACCTTTCTGCTTTCTACCACCACTCCCTGGATTAAAGGCTTGCTTTCTGGGATTAAAGGCGTGAGTCACCATGCTTGGGTGTATCCTTGAACACATGGATTTCTGCCTCTGGAATGCTAAGATTAAAGGCGTGTGCTACCACTGCCTAACCTCTGTTTAATATTGTGGCTGTTCTATCTCTGACCCTAGATAAGTTTATTAGCATGCACAATATTGGGGGAATACAATACCACAAGCAGATATTACGCTACACTGAATAGACATATATAGTATATTATATATATTACATATATAGTAGCTTCTGTTATACTTAGATATACAGAATCTAAAATGTTTTCTTCCATAGTGTAAATATTCAGACATCTAATTTTTCATTAACTTTCATTCAATCTGACCTTCAAAAAACATTGTGTTAAATTAGCAAGACTGTTCTATAATATTGATAAAATAAAATTAATATTCACATAAAAATAATTCTGTATTTTATATAGTTAAAACTATAATTTTTGAACTATGTTTGAAATTTATGTTATAAATCTAAAATTTATTAAATTTCTTACTGCTGTGGGATGGTCTGTATGTCAAACATGTTGCTTATTGGTCAATAAATAAAACACTGATTGGCCAGTGGTCAGGCAGGAAGAAGTATAGGCGGGACAAGGAGGAGAGAATTCTGGGAAGTGGAAGGCTGAGCCGG
The DNA here is from genome assembly GCA_902168325.1 of Peromyscus nudipes. Lineage (NCBI taxonomy): Eukaryota > Metazoa > Chordata > Mammalia > Rodentia > Cricetidae > Peromyscus > Peromyscus nudipes. The sequence continues at coordinate 12,262 of CABHPH010123914.1, forward strand.
AGACACTGCCAGTCGCCACCATGAAAAACAGCATGTGAAGATACCGGTAAGCCACAAGCCATGTGGCAAGGTATAGATTTATAGAAATGGATTAATTTAAGATATAAAAACAGTTAGCAAGAAGCCTGCCATGGCCATACAGTTTTGTAAGCAATATAAGTCTCTGTGTTTACTTGGGTCTGAGCGGCTGTGGGACTGGTGGGTGACAGAGATTTGTCCTGACTGTGGGCCTTGTGTAACTTTTGTAAATGACTCAGCTTTTTTTCCTGGTTCCTCAACTCTGTCCCTTGTTGATCTACATTCATTGGTCCAGTGTTTTCCCTTACCACACCTTCTGCATACTCCAGAAGGAAGGGGCATTCTGTTACCATTGTTACTTGAAGAAACATTGTTCCTAGGAATGACCTGTTTACAGTCCCTTTTCAAATGTCCTTGCTTTCCACACCCAAAACATCTAACGTTCCTCAAACCTTTTGAAATTGCTTCTCCTACCCACATATCATCATGCTCATGAGCCTCCACATTAACTGTGTCTCTAATCCAATCTTCCAATGGTGCAGATCTTGCCTTTAACGGCCTGATTATTCTTTTGCATGCTGCATTCGCGTTCTCAAAGGCCAAAGATTCAATTATTAACTAGAAAAGGCCTGCTGACGTCAAAGAAATGAGAACAAAATTGTGTACATGATATGATTATAGCTTTTCAATCATATTTTTATTAGTGTGCATATCTAAAAAAAATCACGATTGTGCTCAGAAACTTCAAAGTTTCATCTTAATTGTCTTTAAAACAATCTGGAATCCCCTAGGAAGGTAATTGCAATGAAGGGTTTTCTAGATTAAGTTGACCTCTGGGCATGTCTCTGGGGGATTCCTTTATTACATTAACTGAGGTAGGAAGACCAGCCTAGTGTGAGTGGCACCATTTCACACTCAGGAGCTCCTTCTATAAAAGCAAGTTGAGCACTAGCACATATCCATTCATTTCTCTCTCCTAACTGCAGGCTTGATGTAACCAGCTGCTCCAAACTCCCACTGCAGTGATTTCCTCACAGTGATGGACTGTCCTTCGAACTGTGAACTAAAATCAAACCTTCCTTCATCTGCCCATGTTCAGCTATTTCATCACAGCAACAGGAAAACAAGCCAAGACAGGAGCAAACAAATTCATATTTGAAACACAATTTAGAAATTTAGAACAAAGAATCTACATATATAGAACTTGGGTCCTAATGAGATTTTAGAGCCCATACAGTGCTGTGAGGAAAAAGACAATGTTTTCTACATTGTTCCTTTGTACTCAACATCACGGTTTCACATCTTACTTTTAGGCAAGTGACATAAAGATAACTTACATAACATAAACCTATGAAAAGCCATTTTAATGTGTCTTCTACATAATGTATTTGTTGGGGGAAATAGTGACTGGAAACCAAATAGAAGAGTACATGTATATGTGCCAGTGATGTGCTTCTGGAGAGAAGACTGTGTATAATTGAGTGAGAAGAATTAAGATGGAGGAGAGAGAGAAAGAGAGAGGAGAGAGACTATGTGCATCAAAGTTACAGTCTGCATCACAAGAAGATTGTTTATGCCTTTTTCACTCCTCAGAAGTATGAACAAATATGAATAAATAAATGTCAAAAATACTATTTAAAACTCTCCTCTAGGGAGCTTTAGGGAATCCAGAAACCCCACATTTCATACAAATTGAATTATACCCATGGACTTTATCAAAGGCAAGAATTCAAAATTTGTATCATGGAATACAAGACACCCCAAAGCTAAGAATCACTGTATCTAGGTACTTGCTTTTAATTAGAGTTGTAAACATGCCTCAGGTCATATTTGGTAACTAGAGTAAGCTAATGATTAATGGCCTAAGCCATATTTAAGTCGATACTCCTTAATAATTCACTAGGGAGTTCTATTCACCATTTTCCCTATAACATCCTTAAACTGGTTATGTGATTTTCATTAAAATAACAAGAAAGACACTTAGGAAACATCTATCTGTAAATGTCTATACTTAAATTAATTAAATACTAGATAAGTATAAGGAGACTTTATCACTGATCACACAGTTTTTGCAGATAATTGAATAGTTTTATGGTCACATTTCAATTTCTTAGCACTCTGTAAAAACTGGGGTTCATAGCTGTGAAAACATTTCTTTAGTTCTCTTCTACCTTTATAGCATTCTAGAAAGGTGACAGCCGGTAACGTTCCAGTGTCCTTTTGAGACTGACCTTATTGTAGGCCAGTGACTGCATAAATTTATCAATCTGTATTGTAATAATCATTGTTTATTTCACTTCTTAGTATAATGTTTAATTTGCAAGAGGAAAATAATTTTAATTTCTATGTATGCCTAAACATACCAGAGCAGCAGAATGACATGTATATATGGCATGTACACACATACACAAGCACATGCACATGCATTACTCACTACATCATTTTACCTCACAACACCAAGGGGACTCCTAACACAATACTTCTACTAACACCAATCCTTTTCTATTCCTAAACACAATACGATTTTTAGATTTCCAAATTTTACAAATATAGAAATATCCATAAGATGGTGCTGTATCTTTAATTTAATTTGGTCAGATTCTTGAGTACTGAAATACATCTGTTACAAATAAGGTTAAAAGCTTGGGTTAGACTTTCTCCCTTAATAAAAGTCCTAAGCTGTGTAGCTGACAATGTAAAGAAAATCAAAAATGTTAAAGCAGCTTCTCACATATCATATAATTGCTTAAGTATCTTTGTTCCAGATCTAGCTGCGAACAATACATTAAAAAGTAATCGAAATTCTCATTTCAACTGGCATTTTCTGAACTGTAGGCACTGTGCACATACCATATTAAACAAGAGAAGTGCTTGAATTGTATACAGTATCAATTTCTACCAAGGTCAATAGTAGTCTCTAAATGCTCTTTGAAATACCCAGTTTGACTGGGAATTAGAAATGACATTGTATGCAAATTATTTCTTTCAACTGTTGAAGACTTCTATAAGAATTAATTCAATAAAATGCAATAGCTAGTAAAATTATTTTTTTCGATGAAGGAAATATGATTTAATATGCTAACTGTATAGTCTGATATAGTACGATGTCATCATAAATAATATTTAATTTCTAATTTCATTAGTCCAAACAGATTTCATAAGTAGAATATTTTAAATGTCTATTACTCCATAATTTTTAAGATAAATACTTTTATGTCAAAGGAATAAAAAACTTTTGTCAAGAGATGACAGGGGAAGTTTGTTCATAAAAGGAAAAATTAGGGGTTATGACAGACAACGACAGCCACAGAGACATATCCAAAGTGAGAACCTAGTCCCATCAATAACTACGTGGACATCTCAAATCAGTCATTTACTGTCATGAGGCATATTAACTTCATGGGTCTTATTTCTGTTCATTTTCTCATTTCTCTCTTTGTTCATTGCTTTCTTCTGAGTGACACCATCATTGGATCTCTTGTACAAAGTAATACTACAGTTTTGTGGGAAACTGAATAGATGTTTGTAGGCATGATACAGATAAGTTACAAAGAATCCTGTACAACATGATTTCAACATAGAAAAACTTAATGAATATTTATTGTTAGTAAACATTGTACTTATTCTAGCTTTTCTGTCAGCAATATACTTGTCTTTTGAAAACTATAAAATATTTCTAAGAACCATTTCTTAGAATTAGTCTTTATGAATGTTATAATTTTTTGTTATTCAAATAGAGATAAAATGTTTAAATAGTGTGTATGTTTATGTAAATACAATAACAAATTATATTCATTTGATAGAATAAATCATTGAAATTAAGAAACTAAAACCAGGGAGTTGGACATGGAGCACACTTGCCTGGCTTGTGCACAGCTCTGGGTTTAATCATTAGCACAAAAACTAAAAAGGAAGGAAGGAAACTAATGTCAAGTAATTTTATTGTCAACCATTTTCATTAAGATGATCCATCATCTTTTAGCTACATATTTTCCACTCACTTGACAACATTGTTGATAATATAATAAATATTTCCATCTATAATACCTTTCCAAAGCCACTTTCAATAGCAATTTTGTATATCCAGTGGAGAATTAGTTTGATGAACAAAGCGAGTTCCAGGAAATGCGCAAAGCTACACAGAGTTTGTCTCAAAAAACCAAAATAAATAATAAATAAATAAATAAATAAATAAATAAATAAATAAATAAATAAATAAAATAAAGTGCAGAACTGTTCCACAGACCTGAAGATGAAAGATGGCTATTTAGGAAGATGAAAGGGTCAGCCAAAGATGTAAAGAAAGGCCCCAAAGCACAGGCGTTAACTGCAGAAAATCTGGTGTCAATCAAAAGATCATGAAGAATGGCAAAAAGGAAAGAAAGAAAAGAAACAGCAACAAGAGACATGGGGTATTTTTATAGAAATTTCCATTGCTTAATTGATTCAGTAGCTATTTATGAGGAATTCACTTAGAGCAAGCATTCTGGCAATGTAGAGAACTGAGTAATGAGCGAAATAGACCCCCCTCCCCCATGAAACATAAAATTTAGAAGAGAAAATACATGTTATAGCTAAACCCACTCAAAACCATAACACATTCCAAGATAATTGTAAAGTAAAAATTTCTGGGTGTAATGCCGTTTGGCTGAGAGATGAAGAAAGTAAGTGGCCCCTAACAGACATCTTACAGAGGTAAATTTCATAGCATGTCTGGGATTTGCTTCAAAATTATGGAGCAGGGGTGGAGTGGGTGCTGCTTTGGATGAAATAAGATTAGACATATGCTGTAATAAGTATGATGATTTCAACAATAAAAGCATATATACATATGTACACCACACACACACACACACACACACACACACACACACACACACACAAAGCATGGGTGGAGGTTAATGATATTTTACTAGCTGACTCAAATGCAGATACTTTAGAAAGAATGTTTGAAGAAGTAAAGAAAATTTTGCCTTGCTGGGGATTACAAATTGCTCCTGAAAAGATACAAAGAGGAGACTCTATTAATTATTTAGGATATAAAATAGAGCTACAAAAAATTAGACCCCAAAAGGTGCAAATTAGGAGAGATAGACTACAGACTCTTAATGACTTTCAAAGATTATTTGGAGACATTTCTCATCTACGAACTATTGTTGGAGTAAAAAATGATGAACTGAATAATTTGTTCAAAAC
>CABHPH010123921.1:2708-49706 GCA_902168325.1 Peromyscus nudipes
CCCCCCCCCCCCCCCCCCCCCGCACTGGAGTCTTACCTTGACCTTCATAGCAACAAGGAGTCAGTGGAAGCCATTAGAAAAAAGTGACACAAGGATTTGTTTGTTGGAAAGATAACCGTTGGTAGGGCTGACATTGAGGTGGAGGGATTCGGGACTTTGGTCACAACAATGGAGCTGGGAAAGGCAAGAAAGTTATCTTGGAAGCAGAATTGGTGGATCATGTGACATACTGAGAGGGGAGAAGGTGGTGCATGCCTTTGATCCCAGAACTCGGGAGGCAGAGGCAGGCAGATCTCTGTGAGTTTGAGGCCAGCCTGGTCAACAGAGCGAGTTCCAGGACAGCCAAGGCTACACAGGGAAGCTTTGTCTCAAAAAACCAACCAACCAACCAACCAACCAACCAACCAAACAAACAAACAAACAAACAAACAAACAAAAACCAACATGCATGGAGGTAGCTTCTCATAAACCCCACTTGCTGCTCACCACAATTTTGTGAGCTAGATGTCATCATTAGTATCATCTTCTATAGAGGGAAACTGATGTTCAGAGGGGTTAAGCGACAGACACACAGCCAAGATAATAGGGTGTATTATCTAATTCTGGCCATAGCTCTAGGATCAATCTAAGTCCCACAATTCAGTGTGCAGCAAGTGCCAGAGGGAGAGACAGTCTGGGTCCAGTATTAGATATGTACTGGGCCTCCAGGTTGTGCAATCTTCCAGTTGCTAGGAGTCTCTGATAATTAGAGTCTCCAGGTTGCTAGGTAACCTGAGTTGCTAAGAGTTCCAGTCTATTATAGGTCTTGGGCTGTTAGAAGCCCCAGGTTATTCAGATTTTTCAATTTATGAACAGCTTCATGTTTCTTGAAGGCTCCCAGTTGCTAGTGACATAAGCTTTTAGGGGCCGGAGGCTCTTCAGGCTCCCAGGAACCTGAAGTTATTGAGTTGGTAGTCAGTCTTTGGGTTGCTAGAAAGCACAGTGTTTGAGAGGCTCTGAGTTTGAGGACAGCTTCCGAAGGTGTCAGTTTGCTCAAGGCCTCCCTCTTCAGCACCCCAAGCTGTTCAGGGGTTCCAAGTTACTCAGGGCATACACTCAGATACTCAAGTCTCCCAAGTACTGAGTGGTGGGTCAGCCAGCCTGCTTTCTTCTCACTCAGCCATGTTCTAGCTAGCCAGACAGAGGAAGGGGAGCCGCATGTTTCTCTCACAGTGTTTTCAATTTTTATTTTGTTGTAGTTGATCTTGTTTAGCTCTCATAACAGTATGGACCCTGGTTGACGGATCCTGATTTGTCCCAATCACAGGACTCTAAGGAATCACTGAGGTTACGGTATCAAGCTCTTTAGAGCAGGAACTTGGATTCTGTTTCTGCTGTCCTTATTTGCCTTCCAGCTAGCCAATTGTTAAGATTATGATATTAGGCTGTGGACAGTGCCGGAGTTGACAGGCTTGTAGAGCAGATGAATTAGCCTGCGTTTTCCTTTTGTAAGAAACCTCCTATTTTCCAATAGTTATTGACACAGGGAGTTGCGGACAATATTGGCGATGCCGTGTTTTCTTCGCTCGGTTTCCCGCAAGGGGAAATAATACATGGCCACGCTGGAATAGCAAAATCAGGACACGGACTTTACTACAGGGCATTTGCTCACCAATTCCATCAAGCCACCGAACTATGCCATCGCAGCCAAGTTCTGCCCTCTCACTGCTCTGCAGTCACACACTGCTGAGACCTGTGTCTTTAAAGGCAATCACCTACCCTCTTTTCAGAGCTTTCGGTGTGCTTCATCCATTAAAGTCAAGGAAATAAGCATGACACCATCCTTGCTCTTGAAGAGCGCACAGACAGCCGGTACACCACAAATTATAGCGCGGGGTGGTAACTCTTGAGTAGGGATACGCTGAAGTAGAGACACAAGGTACTAGATTGGGGGTCCGAGGAGAGAGAGCAGTGGATTAACCCTCTCTGCAAACTTGGTAACACTGGGCTGGTTTGGACCGAAGGGAAATGATTTGGTACCTAATGAGGAAAGATCACTTTGGGGAGAAGGCAGTAATTTAGACTTCCAGAGCTCAGCTGATGAGGTGGGGATGGGGCTGGGGTAGGAGGAGAGATAGACTATCTAAGACCACCTCGGCTGGGTCAGCAGCCCTGTGATGAGTGACGAGAGCTACCGAAGGGCTGAAAATGGGGGATGGGGCTCAGTTGACAGTGTTTGCTCAGCGTGCATGACCCCTGGCTTGGATCTCCAACCTCATATAGACTAGGCATGGTGGCACATGCCTGTAGTCCCACTACTTGTGAGTAAAGGTTGGAGGATCAGAAGTTCAACATTATTTTGGACTACCTAGACAGTTCATAGATTGTCTGAGCTATGTGAGATCCTGTCTGAAAAACAGAATGAAACAAAACAAAAAATGGGAGAAAGAGGCATGGTGTATTCAGTTATGTCATTTAGGAAGAATCCTCTGATGTAGAGACTAATGGTCCAGATATAATGTCATAACATACCCGTGTTGGGAGCAAACGTAGTGAATCATCTTTGACCGTGTGTGTGTGTGTGTGTGTGTGTGTGTGTGTGTGTGTGTGTGTGTGTGTTGTCATTGTCTCAAAGGAAAGAATTCAATACAGAGACACAGACATAGTTTAAACAGAAGTTTATTTAGCAGAGCAAAGCATGTACTTCAGAGACCGGCTGGAAGGTGCTGTCCTGGAGAGGAGGAAAGCAGCCAAGTTGGACTTCGTATTATGAAATTTCAAGAAGTTGTTATGACTGTTCAGGAAGTGGGTACCTTATTCACAGGGTAATGTGACCCCTTTTTCCTCCCAAGTCATGGTGGGCCAGATCTCCTTTGAAAAAGAATATTTCTTCTCGTGATGCTTTGGAAAAGCCCATGAGGGATGTCAAAACCACAGTATATTTGATAATGAAGTCAGGGTCTTTTGCGGATACAGGGTGAGAACGTCCCCTGGCACCTTACGCTATAGTGAGAACAACCTATCTTCAACTCCATGGGTATTTAACCACAAAGGCCATCTCGACCATTAGGCACACAGCTACCAAGACACACACAGTTTTCCCTGGTTGCATCATGCCTAACTCCTTACCTACTCAGCATCACCTGGGAGGAGCTGAGCTCAGGGTGGGAACAGGGGGCTGCAAAAGGATGGACGAGCTCTTCCCCAAGACTACTGGTTGCCACTTCTCTTTTGTCTCTATCAGTTTCCTCAAAAGAAAATCCTCACAGTGCAAGTCCCGGGTGAGGATGAGGAGAGCAATGCTCTGTTTATTCTGAGATCTTATGCTTTTGCTACACCGGTGAGGGCCAACACAGCATAACTCAGCTGGGGGCCCTGAGTGGTCAGAGCCAGCTTGTGCTGTCACTTTGCAAGCCTTCAGGCTCCTCCCAGAGTCTTTTCTGACAAGGGAAGTTCTTCAGAATATGGTTTCTTTGCAGCCTCCCCACACCTGTGCCTAATCACAATCGTGAGAAGCTGTGTTTTGCTGAGTGTAGTGCCAGGTACTGTGGATGACACTTCGTGTGTTGTCTAATGATCTCTCAATGATCTTCCATGGGGGGCTCTTTGCATTTCATCTCTCTCTCTCTCTCTCTCTCTCTCTCTCTCTCTCTCTCTCTCTCTTCCTTCCTTTCTTCCTTTCTTTTTTCTTTCTCTTCCTTTCTTTCTTACTTTCTTTCTTCCTTTCCTCCCTTCCTTCTTTTTAAAACTCCCCTAGCAGTTTTTGAGTTTTTGTTCTTGACACTGGGGAGACAGCGTGAGAGACACCTTCGGCTTCTGCTGACCTGGTGGGAACGATGGTGCAGGTGCTGTCAAGACTGGGGTAGATGGCCAAGTTGTGAGTCAGCACCAGAGCCTGTGCAAGAGCCTAGAGGACCCCTAGGCAGCCCCAAGCAGTGGAGAGAGTGTGTCGAGCATCTGAGGTGCTTTGAGGAGGACTAGAAGCTAGCTGGGGGACAGACAGACAGGCCTTGACATGTAATACCACACCATACAAGGCATGTGTGGAACACTCTTAGAACTGTGGTAGCAACAGTGGTCCTCAACCCAAGGGGGACTTTCAAATGACCCAAGAGCATCAACAACTGGTGGCCTGGGCCTCACCCACAGGATGCCACTGGCCTGCAGATGGGGTCCAGGAGTCCGTATCATGTATAAATCGAGGACAGACGGTACGGTGAGAAAAATATGAACTTGGAGTAAGTTGCTGGGGGATCTTTGCTAGGCTGTGGTCAAGGCTGTGGGCTTGCATTGCTGACCAGGAAAGAAGGGCAAATGGCTGACTAGAGACATAAAGAGCCACCCAGCCCATAGTCGGCCCAGTTTGCCCTCATAATGGCCCATTTGAGCTGTTGATGCTTCCCACCCCTCTTTAAAAGTGAAAGTCAATAGGGACATAACAAAACATACCATAAAATAAAATAAGTTGAAAGAATACTCAATAAAAAGAAGCGGCGGAATAGTAAAAGCAGACAGCCGATGCAGTAAAATTGAGAAAAAAAATACCAAAACAAAACAAAATTTAGGCAGACAGAATCACCACCAAGGGCCAGGCAATAAAACAACAGCTAAGATGGACTGATGCAGGCTGGTGGGCGTCTTCATATTTTGCCCCACCTCGGCCGGGAGGGGAGATGATTATTTACGTTCTATGGGGGGAGGGAAACAAGGTGTGGGGAGATGACGTGTGTGGCTGAGGCTGACAGTGCTGTCCGGACAGGGTCAAGTCTCCACTTGGCTGACGAGGAAACGGAGGTCAGCTTACCAAGACTTGTCAGCTGGTCAGGGAAGGAGCAGGACACTGAACTCACCTTTCATTGCTCTAGGTTTTCAAGGTATTTTTCAGCGTGTGTATGTGTGTGTGTGTGTGTGTGTGTGTGCCATAGCACACATGTGGAGGTCGAAGGACAACTTCAGGGGTTTGCTTTCAGGGTCTCCTTGTTGATTTCGCAACACGCTAGCTAGCCTTGGAGCATCTGGGAATTCTCTGGTCCCACCTCCTACCAACCTGTAGGAGTGCTGGGGTTATAGATTCCTGTGCCACGTGTCTGGCTTTTATGTGAGTGCTGGGGATTTGCACTCAGATCCTCATGATTGTGGAAAAGCATTTTAAACCACTGAACCACTTCCCCTGTTTTAGGTTTTATGGTTTTTGAACTTAAGTTCTGAGCTCTTTCTGCTGAATAAATGTTCAAGCCTGGATGCCTACTGGAATCATCTGGTGAACGTGTGAAAAAATACTTGTCCGATGAGACATTTCTGTGGACGGTCAACAGGTATCTGAAAAAATGCTCGTTGTCACTAGTTATCAGGGAAGTGCGATGTAAAATCACAATGGAATCTCAGACATGCCAGGTTTGTTGTACAACAACAAGCAAGCATTGATGATGTGGGAAAATGAGAACACACAGTGATATGCCTGGAGCTGTGTTAATGGAGATAAGTCAGTCCACATACAGGAGGTCCCTAGAGGAGTCAACTTCCTAGAGTCCAGGAGTGGAACAGTGGGCACCAGGGCCAGAGGAGGGGCACATTGGGAGTTGCCAGTTAATGGGCACTAAGATGCAGTCAAGCAAGATGAACAGTTCCAGCGGCTGACTGTACAAGTTTGGACTATGCAAGTTTGTCCTGTACAGCCATGCTGATAATTTATTGTGCACTTAAAATTTTAAGGGGAAAGATTTCCCGTTTTAAGTATTCTCATAGCCTTTTTGAAAACCTGACTTATGGACTGAGCAGGTTGTATTTATATATTTAGGAATATAATATAAACAATTCAATAAAAAGCCATGAATTTGAGAGAGGGCAAGAGGGGACACCTGGGAGGGGTTGGAAAGAGGAAAGGTAAGGAGGAAAATGATGCAACTATATTTTAATTTTGAAAAATTTAAAAAAATCATTGAAAAACTAAGTAAACTTAACTTGTCATTACAACTTAGCTACTGCGATTATTTTGAGATAGATATCTATTTGTCTGTGTATCTATGCATCTACTTGTTATCTGTCATAATTAAAAAAACACTGGTGGGGCTGGAGAGATGGCTCAATGGTTAAGAGCACTGGCTGCTCTTCCCAGAGGACCCAGATTCCATTCCCAGCACTTCACCACCACCTGTAACTCCAGGAGACCCAGCACCTTCTTCTCATCCTTGTGAGCACTCTCCCATGTACATACATGGCGGCAAAACACCCACACACATAAAATAAAAAAAAAAACATGGGTGCTAGTGATAGGACAAGTTCAGTGCTAACAAGCTTGGTCTGGGCTGGGCCAGGAAGATGGGATAAACTTAGAACACATAGACACACTTGGGACTTCACTGGGCTCTGCATGGTGATTGCTACTATCTGCTGAGCTACCAACCCTGAGTCCTAAGTCCTTTATAAACACTTATTAAGCTTTCCTAATCCCATGCTAGGTAGGGATTATCACCTCCATTTGGGATTGAGGAAAGAGAGGGGGCTTAAGCTTTTTTCTCTGCGGGCTCATCTGGTGGTACTGTCACCCGCATGGGAGCTCAGGCTGCAGCCCCATCAATAGATTCGGTGTTTGTTGCTGCCCTGCAGCCAGGTGCTCCCGTGGATGTCACAGGCTGTTCTGTTTCACTTCTCTCCTCCTCAGGCTTTAGGAACAAGAGTGTAACTTTGGCCCTGGGCCTGTGTACACTGAGCAGTTGTCATCGAGATAGAGGAGGGAGATGATTTGTGGAACAATATTAAGGAAGAGTTTTTTTGGTTTTTTTTGGTTTTTTTTTTTGTTTTTGTAGCGAGTTCAGTGGGGGGGATGGGCTGCCTGGAGGCAGTGGGCTCACACAGCTGCATCTGGGAAGCCATGTCTGTTGGGAGGGCAGAGTCATCTCTTGAAGTACTGTGTGTGTGTGTGTGTGTGTGTGTGTGTGTGTGTGTGAAGCAGAGGCAGCCAGGAAGGGTTGTGATTGTATACCTCTAACCTGGGCAGGGGAGGTAGCACATTTGGTGTAGTGTTTAACCACCATACCTGAGGTTCTGGGTTTCATCCCCAAACACGACATAAAACTGGCGTGATGACACATGCCTGTAATCCCAGCACTTGGGAAGAGGGGCAAGAAGATCACAAATCCAAAGTCATCCTTGGCTGGAGAGTGAATGGTGAGGTCAGACTGAACTACGTGAGACCCTGTCTGAAAACAAAAAACAACAACAATGAAAACAAAAATCAAAACAGAGAAAGAGATGCCTCTAAAATGCTCCTGGACCTTGACATTGAAGGGCACAGATGATCTCGTCGAAGTTCAGTGAGGGAAGCATGTTCTAGAAGGTGAGCTCATAGAGCCAGGGAGTTCTAGGAGGCCCTGGGTCCGTCTGGAGCCTGCTTTCTCTACCCTTCTCTCAATGCCTGGTGCTGGGACACTGGCAGAATTGCAAGGGGTGGTCCTGAGCTGAAGCAGGACTTAGAACCACAGCTGCTGCTGTCATTGTCACCACGGTTTCAGCTCTGGTAGGGAGGACTCTTGGTCTGTGAGCCCTACACCCTGAGTCCTGGTGGTGTTAGCTAGAGGGGCTTGGGAACAGGGAGGTGGTGATCGGAGATGGAGGGAGGGAGGGAAGGAGGAAGGGATCCTGTTCTAGGACAGAGGCTGGGCAGAGAGAGAGAGTATGAACACAAGCTTTTGCTGGCAGGTCTCTGGTCTATGAGTTACCACCAGGTCCAACTCCTTAAACCTGTGGACCTGCTGGGAACTGCTCTGGATGAACTTATCTTGAAGTCGCCTTACTATGAAAAACACTATAAGATCACAAACACTCACTGGGGAGCAGTGAACTTGGTTTCCTCATCTATACATTGAGGATCTTAATCCCAACTCTTTGAATGGTTAAGAGGATTACATGAGATTAAGTCAGAAAATACCCATAAAACACCTGGCCCCACAGAGTTGAAAGACTCAACAAAGGTAATAATTATCTCCCTCCCCGTACTTTGAGAAGGGCTCATACTCTGTGACCATGACTTCAGTGTACTTGACTTTAAGAAGTATCCATTGAACAGCCACTCCACGCCAGCAGCTCAGCCTGCCTTTCAAGATAGGAAGATAAATAGGACCAGGCCATTGTTCTATGGAAGCTCACCTTGGGGGCGGGGACTGACATTTATTACAATCCAGTGTGGAGTTACTCTACTTGTCTGGGGAGATGGTTCCTGCCAGGAAAGCATCACTGGGCACTCATCTTGAATGTGACTCATCCCTGAAGCATCACTAGGAGCTATCTGTGCAGAGGCAAAGAGAGAGCTAAAGTGTTGGATAGCAGCAGGCATCACCAGAAGAGCCAACGATGTGGTATCACCAGAATGGAAGATGTGTGAGTGAGGGATGAGCCGGCTTTACTGGGTCATGGAGGGGCCTGTGGACCATGGTTGGGAGCAGTAATGGCGGAGCTGTTGAAGAGCACTGCATGGCCAGGCTTTGCATATCAATTCATTCTGGTGCATGTGATATGTGTAGGAGAGTTTGGAAGAGGTCCACCCTGAGCATAAGAACACCACGAGGGAAGGCGGAGTGATAGTTTAAACTTAAGGGAAGATTGTGTTCTTGGAGGGAAGGGTCAACAGGGCGCTGGCGTTGCTTGGCTCTGGGTAAATGAAGGGCATCGGCGGGAGAAGTAAAGGACAACATCCATGTTTCTAGTGTATGGGGGAATCAGGTGCTCTGTGATGGGGGCAGAAGACAGAACAAAGAAAGGCAGAATTTGGTGGGCACATTATTTCTTCGGTGAGTTTAGTTTGAGTTGACTATTGGGTATGGACAAGAGGTGTCTAGGGGTCAGCTCCTTCTCAGTTCTTGGACAATTTGCAATGGAAGGCCATGATCCTGCAGTTGATGTCACAGCAGCAGTGTCCTAGACCTTCCTGGTGTAGAAAAGAGGAGGATTCAAGATAGAAACAACTTAGCATTTAAGACTGGACCAGAAGTGGGTTATTCAGTGGAGGAGGAGAAAGAGCCACTGTGGGAGGGGGAAGCCTGGATGAAGGGAACATTATGGGGACTTCGAAACTCTGATTTCAACAGGGAAGTGGTTGGCAGGTGAAATGTCCCTGAGGGCTCCTGTAAGGTGAACCAGCAGTGGCCTCCAGTGGGTGGTGGTGGGGAACTTTATGACTCCAGATTAGCAAACAAGGAGGAGAAAGGTATAGTGGGGCACACCTGTAATCCTGACAGCTCATGAGGCCCAGTCTGGAAGTTGAAAGTCATCCTGGGCAAATTGGCAAGATCTTGTTTCAAAATAAAATGGACATGGGGACCAAGGGTCTGGTGATGTAGGACAGTGGTGGTGTACTTCCTTGGCATATGAAAGACTGTGGGTCTGATCTCTAATACTAGGAAAGAGAAAAGAAAGAAAAACAAAAAGAAGACAAGATGAAGGAACAGGGAGGCAGTGGTAACTTTTCTCTCAGAAATTTGGATGAGAAGAGCAGAAAAGAGAGATTGGTACAGACAAGGAAGAGAAATGAGCAAAGACATTTTAGAAGCTGGGGCCCTAAGCCTGAGCATCAGCATGGAGTGAAGAAGAGCAGATAGAGATGAGTTCGTGGATGCTGGGAGAGGCATGCCTGACCAAGTATGGCTGCGAAGGGAAGAATTGAGCTCAGGGTAAAGAGGGATGTGGTGGATGTACTACTGAACCCTGGTTGGAAAGCCTGACACATAACAGTGGCCCAGAGAGGAGTGTAAAGAAAAGCAACCTGGAAGGAGATAGGCCAACATCATCAGATGCCCTGTATGAGAATTCTGGGAGGCAGGGGATATTCATGAAGATCAGGTTTACATTCAGAAACCAGCATTTCCCTGGGAACCTGAACCAGGCAGTCTGATGCTTTAATAATGATCTAGTGGTGGCCTCTTCTTATCTTTGAGAACCAGTTGCTCTAGGCATGAAGATCATGTCCTGAGAATGAGAATAAACCTGTGTGCAAAGCTATGCTTGTAATCACTTCGTCATCCTCAACATTTAGTGTGGGAGGTTGGGAAAAATGAACACTCCTGTTTTTAAGTTTTCAATGAGCAGGGTGAGCACAAAGCAGCCCGTTCCCTTATAGCATTTTTAACACACACTTAGTTTTGGTTGATCCTCCCCCTTTCTCCCATCTCCCTGTGTCCTCATGCCAGGCTAAACCCTTTCGCCGCTAGCATTCCATATTCCATTTTCTTTTTAAAAAGATTTATTAAACATTTTAAATTGTGTGTGTGTGTGTGTGTGTGTGTGTGTGTGTGTGTGTGTACATACATGAGTTCTGGTGCCTATGGAGACCTGTGGAGGGCATCAGATGCTCTGGAGCTGGGGTTACAGGTGATTGTGAGTTTCTTGATATGGATGCTGGGAACCGAATTCAGGCCCTCGGCAAGAGCATCGCATGCTCTTAACTGCTGTGCCATCTCTCCAGCCCCCCACCCCCTTCCACTTTACTATCACACGAAGGACACCCATTTTGGAGATTGTGTAAGTATGTTTGGCCTTGGTGATGGTGGAGAGGAGGCTGTGGGCAGAGTTTGGGAGAGATAGGAGTAGCTGTGTTTGGTGGCATGGTCAGGGAGAGATTTGAGCAGAAGGCTGCAGAGGTGGGGAAGGATGAACTAAGGACAAGATGAGGAGGGGTGAAGTCAGGAAGCAGCAAAGACAGTGGAGGCCAGCAGGCGTGAGGAGGTGAAGGAACCACGAGGCTAAGGGTCAGCAGTGGCCGATGTCACCATCACATGGGAATCTCCCCACAGAGCCAAGTGACAAAGAGAGCCGAGCAAATGGGATGGGTGAGTTTTAGGGATGGTGATGATGGAGACTTCAGTACCTTCCACCTGGGAGGGCTCCATGCTGAGGCCTGAGGGACCCTGATTCAACGAAGGCTGACAGATAGAAACCGGTGGCTGGGAGGGAGACCCCTAGAGTGGGGCTTCAGGAACCTTGTCCAAGGCTTCAGGAGCATGCCTGATGTCCCATCAGGGGTGGAGTCTGGTCTTCTGTCCACCCTTTCTCTTCTTTCCCAGGGTGCACTCAGACCCTGTCCTTCTTTCCTTCTTCCAAGGGGCAGCTGTCTGGACCCTCGGCCAGGGTTGGTGAACTGTCTGCCATCTCACAGTTCAGCCCTCTGTATCTGCCACCGCATGGAAGCTAGGAGCCGGGCTCCCAGAAGACAGCTGTGCCCACCTGGAATCACTTGGCTGGCCCTGGCCTATCTGCTCAGCTGCTTGCTTGCCTCCAGCAAGGCCAAGGTCTTCAGTCGCTGTGAGCTGGCCAAAGTGCTGAACGACTTCGGTCTGGATGGTTACCGCGGATATAACCTAGCTGACTGTGAGCATCCTTCTCTTTTCTACCTCAACCCACTCCCCTGTCCTTCTTCCTCCTCATTCAAGGGTCTTGGAGGTTTTTCGAGCTTAATCCTTCTTTGTAAAACCAGAAGTCAATGAGACTACAGGTGGACAGCACCTACTTCCTGAGTTAACCACATGCTAGGCAGACAACAGGCAACCAGATTAGAACCAACCCTGTTGCTAGTCAGGAAGTCAAAGTAACCAGCAGCTTAGTAGGTTACACTTTATCTTGGCCATGAGGATCAAATATGCTTGTTGAAACTTAGATGGCAACCTGAATAAATCTATAATACGTAGCGGGAGCCAGGGTCTAAAAAATTTAGCTGTGAACACTTTGGTCCGTGGCGGTCCAACCACCTGACCTCAAAGCCTGCGTCTGCCCCTTTGTAGGGGTCTGCCTTGCTTACTACACAAGTGGCTTCAATACAGCTGCTGTGGACCACGAAGCTGACGGAAGCACCAACAATGGCATCTTCCAGATCAGCAGCCGGAAGTGGTGCAAGAGTCTCTCCTTGAATGGCCCCAACATGTGCCGGCTGTACTGCAGTGGTGGGCTAGCCTCTATTTCATAGTGTGGTTTTCTTCCTCTGTCTTTGTCTCTGCATGGAAATCCCCCAGGGGGTGGATAAAGGGCAAGTGGGGGTGGAAGACCTTCTGTGAATTTAATTTGGGGTCCAGGCTGAGAGATGGTCTTAGAGCTACAGTCATGGAGGAAAGATTGTGTGTGTGTGTGTGTGTGTGTGTGTGTGTGTGTGTGTGAGAGAGAGAGAGAGAGACAGACAGACAGACAGACAGACACAGAGAGAGACAGAAAGAGACAGAGAGATGAGAGAGAGAGAGAGAGAGAGAGCACCCTGTTCTCTGCTCCCTCACTGTGTTTCCCTCCTCCTACTCCAGATTTGTTGAACAATGATCTCAAGGATTCTGTCATCTGTGTCATGAAGATAGTTCAAGAGCCCCAGGGTATGGGCTCCTGGTGAGTAACTCCCACTAAAATTGTTTGAGTTATGGCCAGGACTGGAGGATCAGGGAACTGGCCTTTCATGAGTATCCAGTTTTTCCTAGGCAACACATTTTCTTGGCTTCATGAAGCAAACTTCACAACCAGTGTTGGTAATTATGAGAATCCAGACAATTACATATGACACAACTGGAGAGAATAACATTGGCAATCACATGACCGCACGGCTCAGCCCAAATTTTATATAAAAGCCCAAAGTATATAATAGATGGTAGATGAGGTTCTTTGCTTGGATCATGGGTAGGGTTCTGGAACCTTCCTCTACCAGTTTTTTTTCTTACCTACTTCCAGAACTATGTCCTTTGAAATCACCTCACAATGGGGAGTTTGTCTGAGTGTTGCACTGGGTTCTGACCTAGATGGCTGGTTCATATAAGCACCTGGGTCAGTTGCTTCACAGTTACCCAATCTCTTTAAATGGGGCTTTTCCAATGAGTCTCCAACCTCCACTCCACTCATGCTTATGGAGGAGGAACCAGCAGGGCAGGGAAGAATCTGGGAAAGGCGAACCTCTCCAGGGCTGAGGAACGTTCAGACCATGGACAGATGTAGCAGCTGATAAGGTTGGGGAAGGAACTTTAGAAGACCTTAGAGCAGAAGGAAGGAGAGAGTAATGATAGGGTAGGATTGGGGCATCTGTTGGATGGTCTTGCAGGAGTCTAGGTGGCACAAAGGGTCTGGAGAGGGACAGGTGTACCAGTGGTGGATACAAGAGAGATTAGATATAAGGGGTGGGAAGGGATTTAGGAGTAGATGAGATACGGTCTAAGAGAAAGAGGAGGGGGTGAAAATGACTGAATCATGAGATATTCCAGGCATATTACTTGAAATGCATACTGCTTTGTGGTCTGAGAATAGTTGAAACCCTAAGAAATGAGTTTGAGGTAAGGCCAGCTCTGTAGGACAGAGTGTGTTTATAACTCTGTGTTATAAAAGGGACAAGGTCAGGTCAGGTGCCAGTCCAAGAGCTTGCAGCCTTGGTACCCCCACTGTGGAGTGGAAGACCTGGTTCTAATAGGTGAAACCAAAGAGCATCTTTAGTATACACTTGGAGTAAATTCCTGGCATGGATGACTCTTGAGGATCTGCGGCTAATTGGAGGAAGTGGGTCCAGAGGCTCAGTGCTGTCCATTCCTGTCCACTCACATACACTGGGGATGCAGGTATGCAAGGTCTAGGTAGGTCTGAGCTTCAGAGAGAGCTGAGACCTGTCTTTGTCCTTGAGTATCTTACAGTCTAGTGCAGCCGACAGTCAACCTCTCTTGGTCGACGGTTATTTAGAAGTCTTTCCAGTGTGCTATTGATCATTAGGCTCGTTGACACTGACATCATAAAGGACACCAGTTTTCAGACCTTGGATGCCTGAGAACTTTGGACCCCAGGATCCTCTGTTTTTGCTTGTCTTCCTCAAGATGTCAGATGTGATAGCACTGGGGAGACAGTTAAGTCCATGAGAATGGCTTGTCATGCAAGAGTGAAAACCTGAGTTTGGTCTCCAGGACATATATGTAAAAGCTGGGCATTTGGCATTTGTAATCCCAGCACTAGGGAGGTAGAGACAGACATATTTCTGAGGTTCTCTGGCCAACCAGCCTAGCTTAAATTGGTAAGCTCCAGGTTCAGTGGGAGACCATGTCATAAAAAACAAGGTGGGCCGGGCGTTGGTGGCGCACGCCTTTAATCCCAGCACTCGGGAGGCAGAGTCAGGCGGATCTCTGTGAGTTCGAGGCCAGCCTGGGCTACCAAGTGAGCTCCAGGAAAGGCACAAAGCTACACAGAGAAACCCTGTCTCGAAAACCAAAACAACAACAACAACAAAAAAAACCAAAAAAACAACAAAAAAAACAAGGTGGACACTTCCTGAGAAATGACACTCAAGGTTGACATCTAGCCTAAGACACAGACAAACAGACACACAGACACACAGACACACACACACACACACACACACACAGAGGTGGGGGGAATGGTCCCAAAAGAGTATAAGTCAACCATGGAAAGACTTAGATTGGCAACCAAGACATGATGAGTGCACATTCAGCCATGTACCCTGGGTGCATAAGTCTACATCACAACCCGAGTTTTTAATTAGGAAAATAGGGGAGGTAACATTGACCCAATCTACCTAATAGGCCAGCTGGGGGCAGGAGGGAAGTAGTTTACAAGTGGGTAAAGCGTATGGTGGCATGTAAACTGTGTGAAGGTCTTTACACATATAAGGTGGCCTCGCTGTTCCCAGAAGCCCTTGGGTGTAGGAAAGGAACTTTGTACCTAGGCTCCAGATTTCAGCTTCTAACCCTTTGATGAGGACTCAGGGGTAAGCTTGAGCACACTAGTTTGTATCTCCCATGGTAAAATAAGGCAGCTAGACTTTGACTTTTAATGGCCATTCTCTTCCTTAGAAAACATCTCCCCTAGGTTAGCTCAGCTTCTTTGTTGCCTCCCATCCTCTTAGTCCCTTGCTTAGCCTCTTAGCAACTCTGCTTCTCTTTAGTTTAGAGCCCTGTACCTTTCCTCTTCTCTGAAGCTGATGTGGATTCTTTCTTGGGGGGAGGGGGGGAGACAGGGTTTCTCTGTGCAGCTGTGGCTGTCCTGGAACTCACTCTGTAGCCCAGGCTGGCCTCAAACTCACAGAGATCCGCCTGCCTCTGCTTCCTGAGTGCTGGGATTAAAGGCGTGCGCCACCACCGCCTGGCTGCTAATGCGGATTCTTTTCCTCCTTGTTTTCTATCCCTAGGGAGGCCTGGAAGCATCACTGCCAAGGCAGGGACCTCACTGACTGGGTAGATGGCTGTGACTTCTAGGACCTTCTCTGGATGGACCAAGCCACACACACAGCTGGCTGGGAAGTGTGGTTTTGTTCCTGACGCAGGCTTGGGAAGATAAGCCAACTAATAAAAGTCTAATTTTACATAAGCACGTTTCCCAGCTTTCTGCAGGTCTGCAGGCACCCAGCTGGAGCCAGAGCCAGCTCTTGTCTTCTTGTCTCACATGCTCGCCTGGGCTTAGCTTCAGGTGGACTACAAAAACCTATCATGGAAGGCTTGGGGACAAGGTCAGTGCCTTCCTTCCCCATATCTGGCAGAGTTGGGGTCTAGAGTCACCAAATTTAGCAAAAGTCAAACCAAAGCAAAAATAGGATTAATTTGGACTTCAGCTACACAAGTAGCTTTGATGTACATGTACAATTCAAATCTTGTATGACTCATACTAATATTGAAGAACCTACTTGTGTATATGAAATTCAGATTTAATTGGGAGCTGCTGTATTTTTACTGGGCAAACCTAGATAAGTCTGGTTTTGGGAACCCTTGGCACATTTGGAAAGTGGGAAGCTTACTTTCTGAAGTTCTGGTTGTAGACGTGGCCATCATGTCTTAGCTGTCACTTCATCCTATGGTCATGAGGTGGTGCAGAGTGACTGCAGGTGTGTGAAAAACTTCAGGGGTGTGTCCCCTCCCTAAGTTCTGTCCAGTGTGTCTCTCGTGTGTGTGTGTGTGTGTGTGTGTGTGTGTGTGTGTGTGTCCTGCTTTATTGGCCACCGTGCTCTTTAGTGCCCTCTAGAGGCAGGAGAGTCAAGTGTCACTGTTAATAGCTGGTCACTTCTTGGAAGGGAAAGTCATCACACTCTGCCCCTAAGAGGCTGGAAGATGGAGAGGGACTTGCCAGTGGGTTTAGAGGGTAGCAAAAATGCAGAATGGCTTTTCCAGTGTGTGGGAAATTCTGAGGAAGGCAGCATTGCTCCCACTGACAGGGAACTCTGTCTCAGTTACCAGAGACATCTGTATTTAAAGGAGCAGGGTAGGCAGAGTCTCGAGATGGCTAGAATAGCACTTGTCATAGAGTTACTACTGTTGGGATGGAACACCATGACCAAAAGCAACACAGGGAGAGAAGAGTTTATTGGACTTACACTTCCTTATCACTCTTCATCACTGAAGGAAGTCAGGACAGGAACTCAGGTAAGGCAGGAGCTGATGCAGAGGTCATGGAGGGTTGCTGCTTACTGGTTTGCTCCTCATGGCTTGCTCAGCCTACTTTCTTATAGAACCCAGTACTACCATCCCACCCACAATGGGCTCCCACTTCAATCACTAATTAAGAAAATGCTCTACAGGCTGGCCCACAGCCCAGTCTTACGGAGGCATTTTCTCAGTTGGGATTCTCTCCTCCCAGATGACTCTAGCCTGTGTCAAGTTGACATAGAGTTAGCCAGCACAGCAGGAGAGATGATGGGAGGATGATGTGTGAGAAGAATGGGTCTTGATTTCAGACTTCAGCATCCTCTAGAAGGGCTTTCATTGGATCCTGTGTGTACTAAACTGTAAGTTGAGGCATGGTTGGTGGCTCCTCGGGGGATGTCACCCAATGTTCCCTTCCTCCAAACTGCTGACAAATACTGGGGGAGTGGCTGAGAACCTACAACTGATAAAATAGATCTGTTTCCATCTACTGCTGGACTGGTCAGTGAATGATAAAACACAGGAGCTGTTTATCCAAGTGGACAGTGATAAAACATCTTGCTAAGAGGTGACATTGATGACTAATGGATCTATTAAATCACACAAATATCCTGTGCTGACTATGTGCCATGCATTATCTGATTTATACCTGGGGACAATAATAATGATGTGGGTACCACTATCATCCCCATTCTGGAGATAAGGACACAGATTCAGGGAAGGACAATTTGTACCTGAGTCAGTCTGATTCCCTGAGTGTTTACAGTCACTATACGTGGATAAGGGGTTGATGCTCTGGTCAGAGACCCAGGACGCCTCTCTCTTGGATGCTGTAACTTCAGATGTCTTTACCTGCATTGCCTGATAGCTCCAGTGGGCCTCATTCAGTTAGTCTGGGAAGGGAGCCCAGGAATGGGTGGAATGAGGCTCTTGGAACAGAGGGGAGAATTGTTAAAAGGATGTGGAGGATGCCATCATGGCCCCAGGCCTCTTCAAGGCAAGGCTGAGAAGTGTCAGGTCTGGATAAGGGGGCCCTGGAGGCTCGGGCTAGAGCATTGACTGGGGACAGGAGGAGATGGAGAAGGCATAACCAGGAGAGTGTTTACAAAGGTCTGGTTTATGGTGAGGGTTGACAGTGCACAAACTCACCTAGGAAACTACAGGAGTGCTGGGTCCTGAACCCAGTGCCTAGGAGAAATGCTTAGGTCTGTTAGGTACTCTGGTTCCCTCGTGGTGTCTCTCCATTTCCCCATCACTCTTCCCTACAGTCTTCTGCTCAAGGAATCTTGTCTACTTGACCTTGTTTATTGTTGTATTGTGCATCTACCCCCCCCCCCGTGTGTGTGTGTGTGTGTGTGTGTGTGTGTGTGTATGTGTATGTAGGTCAGAAATTAACCTTGGGGGGTGTTACTCAGACACTGTTCACCTTGTTATTTTTGCAACAGGGTCTCTAACTGGCCTGGAACTCATTGATTAGGATAGGGGGCTGGCCATTGGGCTCCAGGGATCTTCCTGCCTCTGCTTCTCTAGCATTAGGGTTACAAATACGTATCCCCATGTTGGGCTATACATACCCCCATGTCGGGCTTTTTCTTCTTTTTGCAGGTGGGTTCTAGAGATTAAACTCAGTCCTTACGCTTGTGTGGCACGTGATTCTCAGCCTCTGATCTCAACAGCTCTGGAAACTGACCCACCTTCTGCCCACAGCCAGCTGCATTACATCAAGCCCTCATCTCTTCACTGGGACAGATGTAAGGGCTTCCTAAAAGTGTCCCCGCTGTTCACCTTGTTTCACGCCACTGCAGCTCCTCCCACTGCTAGCTCTCTTCTCTTGTCTCGCGTTGTTCTGACCGCAGTGTTCACAGCTTGAAACTCAGGCTCCTTCTTGGTCTAGGAGGGCTCAGCTGACCAGGACAACTCTTCCAAGCTTCTGCTCTAGCGCAGCGATTCTCAACCTGTGGGTCGCAACTCCTTTGCAGATGAACGACCCCTTTCACAGGGGTTGCCTATCAGATAGCCTACATATCAGCTATTTACGTTATGATTCATGACAGCAGCAAAATTGCAGTTATGAAATAGCAATGAAAATATTTTTGTGGGTGGGGGTCACTACAACACAAGGAACTGTATTAAAGGGTCTCAGCATTAGGAAGGTTGAGAACCACTACTCCTAGTGGCAGTGTGTCCTGTCAGCCAGTTTCCTGAGATCAGCACTCCTTTTCATACCTTCCTCATCATTCATTAGACTCATTCACTAACGCTGTGCTTTGGATGCAACGAGCTGCAGGGCCTCGGTAGCTCCCAGGAAGGCCATGTCATCAGAGTCTTCAGTGACTATTCCTGTCTTCAGTCAGAACTTTAGCTCAGTTTCAGCTCCTCAGAGTGACTCTCTGATAATAGAGCTGAAGGAGGCACCTCACTCTTCCCTGTTGCTGCCTTACCACGTCCCTCCATCAACAGTGATTTCCTGAACATCTGAAAACACACACAGACACAGACACAGACAGACAGATAGACACACACACACACACACACACACACACACACACACACCACACACATGCACATAGACACATGGACACGCTTACAGACACATTTCCAGTTTCTTCTACTACATTGTAAGCACCACGAGAGCAGGAACCTTGTGTCTTTTGTCTCCAGCATTTAGAACAGCTGAACAGAGTACTCACCAAATGGATGAAACCACTGAAGGCCCAGCTGGTATGTGAGTGAATGACCAGAAGGCACTCCATTGTTCGCTGAATGAGAGAATGAATGGGTTCTGACACCTTTAATAAAGCCACGATTCATTTGATGGTATTGCTAAGAACTACTCATGTGCCAGGTTTCTGCTTTCCTCCAAGTGGACACATAGCTACTCCCGAGCCCTCTTGGAGAATCTCCCTGCCTCTCCAGAAGCTTACTCTAGCTGCTCTTTATCTGAGTCAGACCTGCTGCCTGCTCAGTCATGTCTGTCAGCTGAAGGAACCCAGCATGGTCTGGCCAGAGTTAGAGCAATGGGTTTTCTTCCTAATGTCAGCAATCTGACCTTGGGAAAGTGATGCCCAGGAGTTCAGCATTCCTTCTGGGCCAGAGGAACTAATGAAGTTCACCCTGAATGCTGCAGGTAGCAAAATGACCATCACATTGCTTGGCATAGTCAGGCTCAGGAAATGCTCCTGTGTGCTTTCCTGAGCTCTGGATATACTGAGCTCCAGCTGCCTCAAGGACCAAAGGGTGCCCCCAGGCCCTACCTACCTGGAGACCTGCACTGTGTTCTTTTCACTGTTTGCTGAGATGGAAGGAGAGGAGAGGGTATGAAGAGAAGGAGGAAAAGGAATTTGGATAAAGTGGCCTAGGTTTCTATGGCGTTTGGGAAGAGTGCCAACTTTGGTAGGTGTCTCCATTCCAGACTAGAATGGCTCTAGGAGACAGATTTGAAGCAGGGTTTTCTTTGTCATTAGCCAAAGTATGGAGCAATGCTCTGGGGTGACTGGCTAGCTGTCTTCTAGCTGTAAGTGCAGATCAGGAGGCACAGGCTCCTGGTGGCTCTAGCAGACTTTGCTGATGTCCTTCTTTGGCTAAGGTCACTGCTTTGCTGTTCAATCTGTGCCCTCTGAATACTGTGGGACTAGGAAGGTGGCCTCTACCCAGACAGAACTCAGCATTTCCTGAGATCTGTGAGTGGCATATGTGCTGCTCTTTGCCTGGCTGGACACTAAAACTAGAACATCCTCTATCTTATGAGCTAGAGTGTGGCTGCGAATTCTTTTGCCACTCCAGTAACTGTCAATCTTAATCAGTCAGCACGTGGGATGGGACTTCTTTGTCTTTTCTGACTTAAAAAGGTCAGGCATCATAGGGTTGTTTTCCAGAGTTTGCCTGAGAACCTTCTCAGTCAACAGAGGAGAGGGCACCCTCATTTTCAGAAAGAACTTGACCCTTAGAAAAGGTCAAGAGGTTGGCTGACATGATACAGCTCGTGTGGTTGAAATTCAGATGGAGGTATCAGAATACCTGAGGTGTTTATCCTCAGCCCATCCCAGTCTCCACCACTGGACCAACACTTAGATTATCAGTAGACTGAAACCCAGAGTAGGAAGATCCAGCCTGAAGAGAGAGTGGAGATTCAGCCACACCAACCAAGCAGGGACTTGGTGTTCTTCAAACCCTCCACGTTCTCTTCTGGTTGCAAACCTTCACTCAGTATGTCTTCTTCACATTTAGCTACCCATAACTTCCATTCCTTTCTCAGGGCTTCAGGCAATACCTGCCCTAACTCAGCCAGCCTGTTTTTCCTATGTTTTTATTCCCAGTGAACATTGTGACACATGCGTCTTGTCCCTCTTGCTGTTCAGGTGTCCGTGTGCATAACCATTGTCCACCTTTGCCCTGTTAGATGTTGAGCTTTCTGAAGACAAGAATGGTGTCTTCCTCTGTGCAAGTTCAAACCAGTCAAATCCCAGCATGGAGAAGGGAAAGTGGACACAAAGTTCCACCCCTAACCAAGAAGCTATTTGCAACTGATAGCTGCTAGGAAAGGGAAAGTCATTTTTCTTCAGTGGAGTGACAATGGGTATATCAGCCGCACTTCAGGGCTGATATGTTCAGTGTTGAGGCTAGTTGAGCTGGGTATGAGTTGGGGCCCAGGAATGATTCTGTATTAGGTTTGTTTTAAGTTGGGTATAGTTCCTTATGAAAAGAAACCATGAAAGCTGGAATTATTTTAAAGAAATGGCCCAAGATGGAGGTAAGTCGGGCAAATTAATATGGCACAGAGAAGATCTTCAAGGAGTGCAGACATCTGTATCCCATCTCCCAGCACCCCTCAGGTATTCATTCTCAGAGTATGGAATTTTCTTTGAACAATCACACAGGCTTCATATCTATGTTGGCTATTTTTATGTCAACTTGACACTAGAGTTATCAGAGAAGAGAGAACCACAATTGAGAAAATGCATCGATAAAATTGGCCTTTAGTCAAGTATGTGAGGTTATTGTCTCAATTAATGTTTGATGGGGGAGGCCCCACCCCACAGGGAGCAGTGCCATCCTTGGGCTGGTGGTCCTGAGTTCTATAAGAAAGTAGGCTGAGCACGCCATGAAGGGCAAGCCAGTGAGCAGTATTCCTCCATAGCCTCTGCATCAGCTCATGCTTCCAGGGTCCTGCCTTGATTTCATTTATGATGGACTGTAATTGGGACATGTAAGATGTAATAAACCCTTTTCTACCCAAGTTGCTTTGGGTCATGATGTCTTATCACAGAAATTGAAATCCTAACAAGACAGCATCCCTGCTTAAAGAAAAAAAAGCCAATGAAATCCATCAGCAAGGACATGACTGAAGCTTCAATGGCCATCCAAGAACATCACATGCACATTTCCCTCCTTCTCTAGCAACCAGGCCATGAGCACATCTGTAAAGCAGGTGTTGTGGTTGCTGCTTATATATTCAGGCCTCTCCAGCCCTCGGAATCTCCACATGCATAAAATCATTTTATGAAATCCCATTCCTGAGTTTTCCTGTGCGTATTCATTTTCCGCTCACTCATTCACTTTGCCATCTGTGAGAACGTGCTCCCCTTACACGCTGCAGCAGGTGGCAAAGGGTTAAAAAAAACTGAGGAATAAAAATTGAAATTGATCAAACCCTATCTTTTGTTTTCCCTTCTGCAAATTGAAAAAACGACAGTCATTACGCCATTTGGGGAGAAGAAACATCAATCCCTCTTTGTGTGCTGGTGTGGACTCTTTTGCAAATTAGTCTGCACTTTCTAGACCACGGCCAGCATCCATGGAGCCATGGAGGGTCACAGATGGGCTGCAGGTCTTCAGAACCCTATGATTATATGTAAAATCTTATGCCTGTCCTCATGGGCATGAATATCTTTCCTGGGGAGAGAATTCATAGCTTTCACTTTATTCTAAAACGTGTCAGCGATCCAAACAAGATTAAGAATCAATATGTTACAAGAAGCAAAAAGAAATGAAAATACCACGGAAAAAGTGTCATATGTACCTGCATGCATGTGGTGTGTGTGTATATGTGTGTGTGTGTGTGTGTGTGTGTGTGTGTGCAAGCGCTTGTGCATGTTCATTTCTCCCTTTCCTGTCTCTGCTTGGGGTCCCCTGGCTTGCGTCCAGTCTCCTAAACTCTGCCTATTGTAACCTCCTGGACCTGGCTGATACTTCCTTTCACGCTCCTTCAACTGGAACCCAGATCCATCTGGCTATTCGCCAGTGTTTCCATCCAGACTATGAACTTCATGAGGGCAAACGCCTGGTACCCAACAGTCGAGTTGTGGCCTCTGCTCTTCATGCTTTGGCTATTGCCTCTGGTTTGTTTTCCTGTTCCTTCCCCACCTCTGCCAGGAAGCTTGCTCCATGCAATATGGGGACTTCCCCCACTGTATGTGGATCAGGACCGGCTGAACTCTCCTGCAGAAGGAGTTCTTTGGCCTCTCTGAACCCCCTTTCTCCTCTTTAACTGGGGAATTCAGTCACTGGGGCCGACGGAGCCTCCTGGCTGCACATTCCAGGAACGGAAGTCTCCAAGTCTGTGAAGGACGTGATCACCAGGCTTCTCCTTGAACCTCTCTGCTCAGGTGTGCTGAGGCAAGCTTCCTGGAAGAGCACATCACCTGGCAAGCTCACCCCTGTGGGTGGCAGGGTCCCTTGACCACCCCTGTTAGGAGCTGGACCCTCGGGGGACTCCAGTCTCTCATCAGTGCTTGCCGCTCTAGAAACTACTCTCTAGGCATGTTCACGGTTAAAACATTCACAAAAATAGCTTCAAGCTGGAGAGAGGAAAATAAAATAACTCCGGTGTCTTTGCCAAAAACAACAAAGCAACAGCCTGTGCGCAGCCAGCTCAGTCCCTGGCACAGCTTGGATGCTCACAGAAGGACTTGTTCCTTTTGCTCCACTGACGGTAGCCGCCTCCTGGACTCTATCTGTGAGGCCTCGGGCCACCCATCAATTTATCTCAGCCTCCAAGGCCACTGGGAATCCAGCCTTGAGGTGTGGCCAGGCCATGCGACTGTTCTCAGCCCCAAGTCTTTGTGTCATTTTCAGTGATTCCTTAGACTGCGACACATGTCTGAGCGTCCTCTGCACACCTGACTCTTCCTGATTATCACTCAGAAAACATCTATACAGACATTTCTTAGGACACTTGTTTGCAATGACAGCAATAAAAACACTCCACCACTCACTGGAAATTAGACTACCTTTTGTGAATGATTGATTGAGACCTAGATATTGGGTTGTTCTTTTGAATTTCATTCATGTGTGTGTGTGTGTGTGTGTGTGTGTGTGTGTGTGTGTGTGTGTGGACTTACCCTAAACTGAAAAAAAGCCAGAACACCCAAATCGGATGGTATACATAGATGTGTGAGACCCAAAGCAATACAGATGTGTCTGGACAGTCTTTGCACCATCATAAAATGATCCCTCTCCCTTATTTATATTTTTCCTGGAAGGGAGCTAGAATCCATTGAAGCGGTTCAAATAGCACTTTCAGTTATCAATTTTTAAAAATGTATGAAGTTGTTAAATTAGAAGGCGGCAGAGGCATCAGACAGGCTCCTAGCTATCCAAATAGACATTCCACTTTGTTCCCGTCACTGATGGGAGCAAGTCTGAGACCAGCCTTCAGACCCCTGTCCTTCCAGGTTTGACGGTCCGGTCACCAGTGGGGACACTTCCCAGCTGGGTGAGCCAAGGGGTGAGTTTGTCTCAGGAGAGACGTCTATGGCCTGGTGAAGTCTGAAAGAAAAATCACGTTTGGCTTTTTTTTTTTGCTCCAGGTGAGTTATTGTGGTAGGTCTACAAATAGAGTGGAGAGCCTGGGAGTTGAGGGCACAGCCCCTCATTCTGTGGGGCGACCCAAGTCAGTCTCTCCACAACCCAGTTGGGGCGATTGATTTGGAAGACCAGGGCATTAGACTATGTAGTCCACTAGGCAGAATGATTGCCCATGAAGATGTTTACCTCCTGATCCCTGGAACAAGTGACCCCACATTGTAAAGAGGCTTCGCAGATGTGCTGGAGGGAATAACCTTGTGATGGACCAGGTTGTCCTGGACTGTCTGGTGGGCCCAAATGTAGCTACGAGTGGAAGAGGGCAGGAGAGGAGGTCAGAGCTGGAGGGAGGTGTGACTATGGAGGGTCCTGGTGATGTGACCTGAGAAGACTCAGCAGTTCTAGCTAACTTGAAGAAGCGGGAAGGGGCCACGAGTCCAGAAACATGGCGGGCCTCTAGAGGCTGGACAAGGTCAGGAAGTGTATCCTTCCCTGGAGCTTCTAGAAAGAAATGCACCTTATTGCTGTCACCTTCGCCCAGTGAGATGGGTGCCAGACCCCCCAGAAGAGTAAGATGGTACGCTGTCTTAAACAACACTATACTATGACTTACTTCCTCCTCCATAGAAAACAACACAGGAAACTTTCCAGACATGCCATTCTGCATTTGTAAGAATTGCTAACAGTTTGGGCAACCTCCGTAGAGGGCTTGGGTATATGTGAGCGTGGGAGTGGGCACCGCAGCAGATCTCTTTCCCAGCGGTCTTTGCAGTTTTCATCACACCTGGCCACGCTTGTGCGTGTGACAGGTGCATATATAGAACTTGTTCCATCTGGGGGCGGGTAGTATGGTCACAGCACTTGAAATCTGAAGGGGTCTTATACCAGACATTACCTGGCCCCGCACCTTCCCAAAGGTAAAATAAGATCATCCTCACATCAAGGGAGTGAACCCAGAGAGGGCTGGAGTGTCACCGCAATCAGCTACTGAGAGGAAAGGGCCATGGGCCGCGGTGGCAGACTCCTAGTTGTGAGATATTCAACTCAACACGCTGGAGAAATCACAGTGTGGTGAGGGGTGGGGGGGAGAATGACACAGAGTAGAGACTAGACCCCTGAAGCCCTGTTCTGACCTGTACTATCCATGAATATGCACATGAGGGTAAAGACACAAGCCACATCAGACCTGTCTGCACTGCTGGAGCAGACTCTGGCTTAGGGGTGCTAGGGCTTTGGGGTCGGAAGTAAAAACCTAGCTTAGAGGGACTGTCACCATGGAATCAGCATGGAGTGATTCTACCCAAACAAGAAGCTCTCATTTGCCACCCAGAGGCTTCAAAGGGGCATGCAATTGTGATCAGCAAAGGTTCCTTCAACCTTGCGTCCCATTTGGATCTCCTCTTTGGGGTCAGAGGGAACAAGGTGCTTCAAATGTGACCGCTGGAGGGACAAGGTAGGCCAGTTTCATGGGGGTAGAGAATTGGGCTTAAGAGAGGGTCAGATGGTGGTGAGTGAGAGGTCACACTGACTCTATGTCTAGCCTGAGCTCACAGACAGGGTTGGGAGCATTCAGGGCAGCAGAGCACAGGGGCCCTCTTAGTCTCTGTTAAGGTTTTCTGGCATGGGTAGCCTCTCTCTCTTTCCCTTTTTAATAACACTTATATTGGGTGGTGTCCTGCAGAACATAGGTTTCGACCTGTTAGTGGATCATGTAGTAAACTAATTAAGTCGTGATTCAGAATAGCATAAAATACAGAGTACACACACCTTGTAAAGGTAAGCGCTGTCGATGAACCTTGTAAACACAACCTCAGTAGTTTTGGCTGGCAGGTCTGAGGCTGTCGTCAGCCCTCAGGGACCGAAAACTAGATGCTGAGAAAAGGCAGATTGATGTGGCCACTTCCACAAGACCAGCTTTTAATATGACTGTGGTTCGAAGCACGAATAAATAAACTCCAAAGAAAATGGAAAACCCAAACCGAACCTTAGAACATCCAAACCGAAGACCATAAAACAGAGCAAACCAAAACGATCTTCAACAGACGAACAAAAACAGCCCCCCCCCCCCCCCGCCCCAAACAAAACAAAAGAAATCAAACTCTACAGCTGTGTCACAGGGTGAGAACGACATGGCTCCACGGACGAATACTGGGGTCACCCAGGTCACTGTACCACCTCCACAGGTGCTGGGATAAGAAGGAGGTCGGCACTGGTCACCTTTAGTGCAGGAGCCCCATGGGCCAGTTTGGGGGACAAGGGTTTGTGGGCAGGTTAAGAACCTTCACAAACAACACAAGGATCAAACGTTGTAGAGAGTTCGGTGGTTTCCTTCTTGACCGTGCAGTTTTTGATTCCAGAGCTGGGCTCAGGGTGGCTTTGGGGCTAGAACCTGGTCCCACTGCCGAGGCAGCCGAGTGGGCTCTGGAAACTGCGTGGAGAAGATATCATGTACAAGACAGAAGTGGAGGTGGCGCCGTAAGAAGTCTGAGCATGCGGGTGCTTTGTACATCTGGCAGTGAGATGTGATGGCAGGTGAGTTCTTGGACAGTTCCGGAGTGGGACTCATCGGTCCTACAAGGGACAAGTGGCAGGGCCCGGGACGATTCATGTCAGATGTGGCCAGAGTGAGGTTTGGCAGAAGTTCGCAATGTGTGCATAGGGGGGGCTCTTGCTTCTTTCCGTCATCAGGGGCCATCCCGTCTGAGCTTGCTGTCCCCTGTCCTGGGTCTTGGGCCTTAAGGTCTGTTTGGAGGTGCCGGGGTCGCCTGAGGTGTCAGCAGGCAATCTCCTCCAGGGTGCCCAAAGCTGTCTGCAGGGGCACATTCACAGTGTGGCTGATGGTTTCAGAGTGGTTCGGCATCGTGTCACAGGTGCTCTGCAGGGGAAAGAAAGGAGGCACGTCTCATTCATCTAGAAAAATCGGCTGCAAAGTCCTGTGAGGCAGGGTGGGATCCTCTAAAGGTCGGAATCAGAACTGATCAGAGCTCCAGGGTTGGCCCCAGGGGATACAGAAGAGTCCCTGAGCAGGGTGGATCTGAAATGCTGTACATCTCCCGAAGCTCCCAGGCTGCAGTGTGCGGATGGTTGGGAGAAGTGGGAGGAGGAAGGGCCAGGCAGGAGGTTGCGCCAGGGATATGGTGCTGGGGTTGGTTCTGGACAGGGTAGGGTGAGGATGGGGGGAGTTGATGGAGACAGAGCTGGGGGAGGGGAAACAGGTGAAAGGTGGCTATGACAGACATTCTTAGGAAGGAAGGGAGGTGGGGAGGGGATCATGGCTTTTAGAGCACTCACTGTCTCTGAAATGCAAGTACAATCTCTCTGAACCCTGTGAGACCCCTCTGAGGCTTTGTGATCCTATGCAGATGCTTAGGGAGGCTTAGGAACGTCCCCCAGGCACACAGCTAGGACTCTGAGGACCTAGGCTGTGGACAAGACAACTGAGACCAGAGCCTAGGCTCTTTGCTTCTTTGCGGTTTTCTCCCTTAGCAGAGGCTCGCCTTCAGGAGTCACGAGAATCAAAGCCAGGCTTCTTGCCTGGGGACTGTGTAATGAGACAGTATCTGGAATAGAAATGGGAGCCTGACAGAACGGGCTGGGGTCCATTTGGGGCTAGTACATTTTAGCGAGGCAGTGGCCACTTGAGCATGATTCTTACAAGGCTGATTTGGGATGTAGTATGGGAAAGAGAGCTGGAGATACCCGCCTCCATCAACCAAGTCCTGAGCCCAGGAGTGGGCTGAGCTATTGGAAAGAATGATGGACAGGCATGAAAGTGAAGGGCGCTGCCTCCGACTATAGAGAAAAGGCAGAGTTATCCAGTGGTTAGAGGCACTTAAGGTTTAGTCCCAACACTTAAAAGCTATGTAACTCTGGCCTCTGGGGCTCAATGGCATCAAAGGCCAAAAGAAGGTAAAGACAGACCTTCATCTACGGTGGCTGCGATGACAAGACCCAACCCCAAACGGTGCCCAACCTCTAGCCAGAATGCAGTAGTCAGTAGCCGTAATGTGTACAATTGCTGCGACTAACTGCATGAGGCCTTATACTTGGTGTCCCCTTCAAATAGATGGAGGTCAGTGACATTGGTGCACTTCCCACTCCTAGAAAATGTGGAAGTAGACGTAGGGACTCTCTTGTAGAAGTACGGGAGGAGGGGAACAGCCCTGTGGCCTGGAGAAGGATCCACCCTAGGAAGCATCTTTTGGAGTCAGCTCCACTCATGGCTTAGTCATTGACTTTTGGGATATGGCCTAGCTGGAGTGTCCTTGGATTTGGGGCATGAGAGGGTATCACAGGTCATGGAAAGATGGGCTGAGATTCAGGTCCTTCCTGCCCCTACCTGTGTCTCTTTTCATAATGCCTACACATGGAGAGCTGTTCTTACCATGTTCTCATCATGGCTCCCTTCCTCCTCTTCTTTGCCAAGCAGGTCTAGTAGCTTCTCTTTGATCAGCTGTAAGAAAGACAGAAAGTGGACAGTCAGGCTGGGAGGATGGTGCAAAGGCCATACATAGGGTATCCTTCCTTAGGGCTGAACCAGAGAACCACATAGGCAGTGACTGCGGGCTGTGGCTGTACATATGACGGTGAGAGCCCTGCCTGGTGGACAGCTCTAGGGCCTCACTCTCTCTCAAGCTCTCCTTTTGGCTACAGGTGATTTTGTTGCTCCAAACAGAGCTTGGAAGAGGGTAGGGAGGGCTCTGCCTTGCTGTGTGGACCACTTTCTCCAATGGATAATCTAAAGGTGCTGGCATGCCCAGATCCCCATGGGTCCTAGGCAGCATTATGGGACCTCTTTCTCATTGTGTAGCTCAGGTTGGCCTCAAGTTCACCGTCCTCCTGTGTCAGCCTTCCTGGTGTTGAGATTACAGATATATGCCACCACACCCAGGTTCTTTATTCACATTCAAGGACTGATACCTCCACAAGATGAGGGCATGCCCAAGGGTTATAACACTTCATTTGTAGCAATTAAGGGTAGTTCTTAAATATGCTATCTAATGTGGCTCAATTTGCCATTCACTTTGTACAGCTTTTCAAGAGAATGAATAAATAATGCAGAACAAAAATCTGGATTTATTTGGGTTGTAGTCTCATCGTGCTGGGGGACACACGAGTCTCTGGACTGGTCACAAGGGGGCTCTACTGAAATGATTGCTGGGGGAATTTTGCCTTCCCTGGGAGGCAGTGAGGAGGCTGAGAATCAGAGTCCCAAGGGACTGTGCCATGTGGGAATGCTGGAGGACCTTGGGATCACCACCTATTTCAGGGAGGCACTCCCAGCCGGGTGTGAATTGCCCACCTGTGGCCAGGGACATGGAGGTCTCCAAGTGATCACTAGAGCAGGGCAGAGCGGGCATGGAACCTGTTCATAGGTAGGTTAGCCCACTAACTCAGCTGTTCTTCAAGTGGCTGGCCATGCCACCTTTCTGCCCAGATGAACCATGGGCAGAGTAGACCGAGGCAGGCTCACTCTTGCTTGGGGTTAGGAAGTTGTAAGAGCTGATATGGTCCAAGGCCTCTGTGTGAGAATCTTTCAGAAACATGGCCTCAGCTGCCTCTAGAGGGTCACATCTTCCCAGACTGTGAGTGGCAGAAGCAGTTAGTGGACACTGTGATCTCACTGGGGTTTGTTGAGGATTCCAGGGACATGTGCCCCCTCCCTAGGGCTGGCTAGGCCATGGAAGACAGGCCACTCAGAGGACAGGCTTG
Source organism: Peromyscus nudipes (assembly GCA_902168325.1). Lineage (NCBI taxonomy): Eukaryota > Metazoa > Chordata > Mammalia > Rodentia > Cricetidae > Peromyscus > Peromyscus nudipes. Next base: position 32,564 of record CABHPH010123921.1, read on the forward strand.
CAGGTGGTATGTGCTCCCGGGTGTGTTGTGTGTGGTATGCAGATATGTGAATGTGGTTTGAATATGTGTGTGTGCTCACATAAGCACGTGCGCACATGTGTGTTCAGGAACACACTGTGTGAATGCATGTGGGATCATGTGTGTGTAAGTGTGATATGTGTGTGATGCATGTTCGTGTAATATGTTGGGTGTGTGATGTGTTGCATATAGGTGTTGCATATAGGTATGAAACCCTGCCCTGGTCCCACTGTGGGTGTAAGGGACTCAGGGCTGGCTTCTGCACAGGCTGGCCTCTTCTCATCCCTCCACTCCCACTCTGTGGTGTAGGCCAGGCCCGAGGAGAGGACTAGGGTTGCCATTTCTCTCACATCTCCTGAGACTCCTCCTGCCTTATACGCTGGAGAAGTGGCTTTGTGTGTATGGATCAAAGCTACTGCCTCAGCCCCGCTTTGTTCTGAGTCTGGGTGTTCCACCATTTAGTCATTTCCCCAAGGGTACCCCCAAATCTTACCTCATAAATATAATCAAAGAGCTCTAGTATTGTAAGGATACTAGCACCAATAAACAATCCCATCTGACCACCAATGTCACCTGCAGAGGAAGGGAAAAGACCAGAGGTTGGGTTTTACACACAGATCCAGGAACGGGTGAAGAGATGATGAACTCGGAAGCCGGAGCTCTTGAGTGTGCCCCCTCCAAGGGAAGCCTGGGCCTCATCACTGGAGGCCAGTCCTTGGACAGGTCTGCCTTCACTCATGTATATCACTAGCCAGCAGGGTTGGGGCTGATCACTCACTAATGAGGCTCATGGGTCTGTTTAGGGAGAAGAAGTTCTGAGTGAATGTATGTTGTTGACATGGGCACTGCCATGTCAAGGACCCCAGTGCCTCTACCTCATGGGAGTGGCAAAGCCTCCCCTCAGAGAGGGTGAGGCTCAGAGAGACGGGAAAGCCTGCCTCTGCTCTGTGTGTGAATGTTGATAGCGTGTGCAGAAAATGTCGACCATAGCTTTCTCCCCTAGATGTTCATGGCATGAAGACCGCTCCTACTGAGATTGGTGGAACCTGCCTCCTTGGTCAGCTGTATATAATAACCCTGCCTCCTTGTTATCTATTTGTAATAACCCCACACCCTTATTTAGCTGTGTACAATAACCCCGCCTATTTGTTCAGCTGTATGTGATAACCCCACCTCCCTGGGCTCGAGATGGCTTCCTTTTGTTCCCTTCCACCACCATTCCTCTAGTGCAAGCTTACTGGGGAGTGCGTATGTCTGTGTGAGTATGCCAGGCATGAGGTGTGCATTGGCAACTGGAATGCAGCCAGTACAGACAGGATGCAGAATGTGTGTAGGCAGCATGTCTGACCATTGATGGCTTTCTGTGAGTGCATAACTCTGTCCACTTTAGGCACACAGAATGTGTGTGTTTGATAGATGTGCCTAGAGTGTGCCTGAATGTGTACAGCATGCGTTCCTGTGTGCGCCTTGTAGGCGTATGTAATGAGTACGTGGACATATAGGCATAGATTGTGTCTACCTAGGTTTGCTGTGTGTATGAATGTGCCTCTGAAGCTATGTGGTGGGACACAGGGCTGTGCAGGTGTGCGTGTATGCATATGTGTATGTGCGCGCGCGCACACGTGTGTGTGTGTGTGTGTGTGTGTGTGTGTGTGTGTTGGTTCTGGAGCATCATGGGTACATGGACCTGTAGGTTGGTTTCAGTGTGCATGTTGTGTGTGTCAGCACGGGGGTATTGAGTGGTGTGCGTATGGGGTAGTGGTGAGAGAAGGCTGAGCGGGGCCCTGATGGCTGAAGGTTTATGTGTGGCACACACTTTCCTCACAGGAGGCACAGATGGCGGCACCATTTCCTCACAGGCTATTCTGGGCGGGAACAAGATGCTGGGAACAAGCTTATCCTTATATCTGATGCAGACGTGACAGATTCAAAGCCTGGACCCTTTCTGCTCTCTCTATCTGTGTGTGTGTGAGAGAGAGAGGGGGGAGGGAGGGAAGAAGGAGGGGGAGAGAGGGAGAAAGAGGAAGGAGAGAGAGAGAAAGAGAGAGGGAGAGAGGGAGAGAGAGAGAGAGAGAGAGAGAGAGAGAGAGAGAGAGAGAGCGCGAGCAGAAGCACATCTATGCACTGCAAGCTTGATCCTCTTTGAGCAGGGAAGGGGAAATAGCAGACCTTCCAGGGGTGAGTGAGGGGCATGACCTGTGCTCTGTGGCTCAGGGCCTTTAACCACAATAACCTCCGTGGAGCCCCGGGTGACAGCTACCTCCACAGAGCTGGCACTGAACCAAGGCTTTGTCCCTCTCCTCCTAGATGAAGCGTAGAGTGCTCCCATGGCTCTGGTCATGCCAGATGGGGCAGGAGTCCTGGCACGGTGACTATGTAGGTGACACAGACAGCTACTGACGGCTGAGCTAGCTGCCACAGTGAACCAGGTGTGACGGTTCATCTCCATCGTCAACTTGACCACATTGGAGGTGACTAAGTGGGGTGGGCAACTCTAAATATGGGAGTGGCCGTCCCATGGGCTGGGGGCTTGGAGATGGAAAGGGAAAAAGGAAAAAGGAAAGAGTCCGCTGCTCCCTCCCTCATCCCCTCCTCCCTCCCTCCCTCCCTCCCTCCCTCCCTCCCTCCCTCCCTTGGTCCCCTCCCTCTCTCCTTCCCAGCTGTTTTCTGGCCGCCATGATGTTAGCTACTCTGCTTTATTATCACCCTGTTCCCACAACACCGGACTGCAAACCCTGGAATCATGAGCCAACACAAGCCCCTGCCCTCCTCAAGCTGTTTTGCTCAGGCGTTTTCACAGTGATGAAGAGTCAGAGGACACAGTGGGAGATAGGAAGCCTGGCTTACAGAAACACGAGGTTCAGCACGGGGAAGACCCCTCCCTGCCCACGTCCTCACAGCTGACCTTCAGAAGTCCTTGGATTCAAAGCCTGCTCTTCCTTCTACACTTTCAGGTGAAAGCTGCCCCTCCCAGGATGCTGCTATGACTCCGTTCAGTCTCAGGGACAACAGCCATTACCACTGTGTCCTTTCTTTAGAGTGGGCAGGAGGGAGCACAAGTTCCCTTGACCACAGTGTGAGTGTCCAGATGGGCTAGGGCCAGGCTTGAGCTTAATTCCTTGGGTACACCATGTTCCATCAGGACCAGGGCAGCCAATGGGAACTTGTGTGGGAGTGGCAGTCAGGTTGGTGGCCATCTGGAGAGATCAGCTCTTCTTCCCTGTTTGAGAAAGGGCTCTGGGTCCAGGGCACAACACTCAGCTTCTCAGTGCATTGTTGTCCCGGCTCTACCAGGGACTCTGATAGTTTGGATGCCTGGGGACCAGCCAAGCTGGACATTCTCTCCTTCCACGCTTCTGCTAGCGTTCAGGCCCTGGGATACCGACTCCAACCTAGAGACAGGCTATGGAATCCAAGAGGGCAGGCCTGTGACATCCTGTGAGACCTTTGTGTTCACTCCTCACCGCACGGAGGAGACTGAGGCCTTAGGCTGAGGGTTGAACTGGACCTCTACCCTCTACTCAGCAAGCACGGAGAGAGTAACTAGTACATTAACAAGTTTGCCTCCTTGGGAGGCTTCTATGTCTGTCTGCCCGCCTCCCGCCCACCTCCCCACCCTCATCCCTCCCAAGAGATGTGGAAATTTATGTGACAGACATTCCAGCTCACCAAGTAAGGCAGCAACTTCATACGCCTTCTTCTGTTCAATTGTCTCGTAATTGAGCGCTTCAAAAAATATATCCAGGACAAGAATGTTCTCTCTGCAGAGGGAAAATTAAACACCACACACGGTTAGAACCCTCAGCGTTCACGGGACGGCTAATGCAGCTTTCCTGTGGATGGATAGAGAATGGGAGGCCTAGGGAGCTGCCCAAAAGACGTACTCCAGAGCCAGAGGCTCCTGTCATCTGTGTCCCTGTTTGTCCTTACATCTACTCCATTCTCTTGGCAGCCTTTCTGGGAGTCCAGCCTGCACCCAGGTCCTTAAGTCTTCTGGGGCCTGCTTGGTTTTTAGCATGCAAATGAGCCCAGCAATCTCCTGATTAGGCTGGCCTCAGTTTGGGTGCTTGCCCCAGCTGAACATCTAAATGGTAATGGCCCACTCCTGAGAGTCCCCATTTTCTCCTGAGACCCCCTAACAAGTCTCTCGTGGTGGGAGGCCCTGACCTGGCATTGTTCAGTCGGTTGCCAGAGCTGGGGAGAACTGGAGGGAGCGGCCCGTGGATGGCTGTGGGGATTCCTGGCAGAAGCCCGGCACTCCTTCTGTGACATTCCTGCAGGCAGGTGTGTTAACGAGACACATCTTGGCAGTGAAACTCATCCCTACTTGCAGAATGCCTGCTAAGCAGCAGGGCCTGGCGTTTCCTACACTAGTCTCCTTCTGTGGGGCTTGACATGCCCTCCATGCCCCTTGTTTCAACCTGTTGAGCAGAAGTCATCTCAGGAAGGGGCCTGGCGACTGTCCTGGAATGGGAGAGTGGCTGGGATAGAAGGAAGCAAGTGCCTTCCACACCGTGAAACTTTACAGCAATGAACAGACTCCCTTTCTCCCATCTGGCTTCCTCCCTGACTGCCGCCTGGAGGGTCTTTCTGAAACTGTTATGTTGATTCAAATTAAAGAAGGCCACGATTCAGTTTCTCAGTCGTACAAACGACATTACAGATGCTCCACAGCCATGCAGGCATGGCCAGTGGTTACCACATTGGGTGCCACAGTTGTAGAATCTATCATTCCAGAATGTTCTATTGAGGAGCAGAGTTCAAGAACACAAATTCGACACGGGCTATTTTGTCATCCCCCTTGGTTGTCTGCCCGAACTAGGTAGTAAGACCTAACAGTAAAGACATCACACATATTTTGGTGACAGGGCATAGAGAATCAGGCAGGAACTGAGCTGGAAGCTTCCTCCCTGCCGGCCAGCTTTCAAGATGCTGGGGTAGAAAAATCATCAGTGGCCTTACCCAGCTGTGACCCCTGTGAGATACAATACTAACCAGCCGGGGAAGATATACCCACTGGTGCAATATGGCATGAAGGTTGTAGGGGTAACTAACTGCTTTTTGATTGCATTTGAGGTCTGTTCCACAAGAGAGAATCTCTATTCACTACTGTAAATCTTCTCAAGAGCCCATGGCTGGGGAGATCATAACTGCCTCCCCCATCGGGGGTGGGGGGGGTCGTCTAGTACTTTTGTTTTGCTAAGTGGACATGTGTCAAATTGCCTTCTAAGTACTTATATTTATAACCCCAGATGATTGCAGCTCTCAGCACTTGGTCAGAGGAGCTTCTGTTTGCAGTGAGCAATGCTAACTCCGAGACTCATAATGGGTTGAAATGCAGAGAATAAGTGATTGGTTTTTTTTGTTTGTTTGTTTTTTGTTTTGTTTATTTGGTTTTTTGTTTGTTTTTTTTTTTTTAACTGAAACCTGACCTGGAACTCACTCTGTAGACCAGGCTGGCCTCGAACTCACAGAGATCCGCCTGCCTCTGCCTCCCGAGTGCTGGGATTAAAGGCGTGTGCCACCACCGCCCGGCCGAGAATAAGTGATTGTTTAGGGCTAATCTCTAAATGGAACACCTATACCAACCCCTCCATCCCCCACCCCGCAAGGCTTGGGGAACACCATGGAAAAGAAGGGAGAGAGAACGAAAGAGCTGGAGGATAGGGAGGAGTGCAGTGAAACACTGTCCTCTGGACGTGCCGCCGCCATCCATTGCGCCCTTGGACTCAGCGGCTAAGGTTACCCGAACAAGACCTGTACAAGACAGGGCCCATGAGCATTCCTGCAGGGATGGGGGAGAAGTAGTTTTCTTCAGAGGTAGAGCCGCTGGTAACTTGCCTGTACTTCAGGAAATAACCTCATCCATGCTCATGCAAGCAAGCCTAATTAAGCTCAACAGGACACACAAATACTCCCCCAAACAACAACAAAACACACAACAGTGAGGAGGAGGAGGAGGTCTTTGGGAAAGAAGAAGAGATTCTGCAGGAGTGGGAGGGGGATTGAAAGAGTGTAACAGCACGTGAAAATGACCACAATACATCACATATATTAGGAGATCGTCAAAATAACTTAATAAATAAGTAGAATACACATTTGATGAGCTGGGCATAGTGACATAGGCCTATAATCCTAGCACATGGGAGTTGAGGCAGGAGGATCGTGAATTTGAGGCCAGCCCTCCAACATTAGTGAGGCCCTATTTCAAATAAAATTATAAAAGGCAAAATTGAGCTTGTCATCAACCTTCTAAATGGTCAGCTGCTCCCTAGTCTAACACAAGGTCCCTCCCCTGAACCTCACCCCCACTCACCCTTAACTCATCCTATGTGACCTGTGACAAGTCCATCTTTCCCTTAGTCTCTGATGTTCCCTGTGCCAACTCTGCCCTAAGTCCCCCGCTGGGACACACTCTCCTGTTCATTTACCCCATATAAACGGATTTTTTGCACCCCAGATCCGAGCCAGAAGAATCAGTGGTACTTGAGCAAAGAATAAGAAGAAGTTCCTGCCATTTGGGGAGTTTCCCACTACAACGAGTGTACAGGGTGGCAATAAAGAAGGACTCAGACTGGGAAAGAAAATTAGAACATGGGGAGGGCTGTCTGTTTAAGTCTCTGAAGAGACCAGGTCCCAAAGCCTGAAGACATCAGGCTATGTCCTGCTGCCCTGCATCTCTCTGTCTGTGCTGTGGCTGACAGGTATTTATTTATATAAAGTTCCTTCCAGCCCCCCAAAACCTACAAAAGTCAGCTAACCCTCCTGTTGGGGGAATTCATCTGAAGGCTTTCTTTTCTGGGTCCCTCCCCAACCCCTGCCACCCACCTCTTTCACCATGGCTCTATCTTTTTTTTTAATGATTTTTTTTAAATTTTATGTACGTTGGTTGGCCTATAGGAGGGTATTGGATCCCTTGGAGCTGATGTTACAGACAGTTGTGAGCTACCATGTGGTTGCTGGGAATTGAACCCAGGTCCTCTGGAAGAGCAGCCAGTGCTCTTAACCACTGAGCCATCTCCCAGCCCCATGGCTCTATCTTTACCTCTCTTACTTTTTCAGCTGTTCCTACCAATGTTAGCGCCTTTCCAGGCTTTAAAGGGAAGCCCCTCTTTCCTTTAAGGTCCCGGCCCATGGTTTTTGACATTCTGCTGTTTCTTTCTAATAATTTCCCACTTCAGGCCTGATCACGCTCTTGGATCTTTCTCCTGATACATCTAGTTATTTTTCTTCTTCTTTTTAATATTTCTCTCTCTCTCTCCCTCCCTCCCTCCTTCCCTCTCTCTGTCTCTGTCTCTCTCTGTCTCTCTCTCTGTCTCTCTTTCTCTGTCTCTCTCTCTGTCTCTGTCTCTGTCTCTCTCTCTGTCTCTCTGTCTCTGTCTCTGTCTCTCTCTCTCTCTCTCTCTCTCTCTCTCTCTGTGTGTGTGTGTGTGTGTGTGTGTGTGTGTGTGTGTGTGACAGCAGAAGCCAGAAGAGGGCATCAGATCCACTGGAGCTGGAGTTACAGACATTTTTGAGCTGCCCGGTATGGGTGCTGGAATCCAAACAACACTCCCAGCTGCTGAGCCATCTCTCCATGCCCACCCCTCTTAAACCTCAGCTCCTTTCCTGAATGGGAACCGCTCACTTAACAGCAAGTCACACGCTGAAGCAGTGCCTGGGGAGGAGAATAATCTAACCTTCTAAGACAATGCTATTTAAATGGAGACAGGTACCTCAAGGAACCAGCCAGGCAGAGTGGCAGGAAAAGTGTTTCCAGAAGAGGGAACAGAAGGCTCAAGACCCACCAGGAGAATTACACGTTCTTTAGAAAGATCAAGCTTTCCCTGAACCTTACCCAGAGCAAACTACAGTCAACTACGGTTATCCCTTAGTGTCTGCATATCTCAATTATAACCAACATTGTCCCAGACGTCATTGCTCTATGTGGCATTTAATCCTACACTTATCTCCCCGGGAGGCTGCAAGCTCTTTGTGGTTTTGTCTTCTGAGCTTGGCACACAGCAGGCGCTCAATTAATGTTTGCTAAATTGAGCTAACTGCTTGCCTTTTTGCCTCTTTCTGCATGCCCCCTCCCCATGCCCTCCCTTCCCACTTAACTTACGAGATATATTTTTCAGATTTGTTAAATTTCTTCTCCAGGTACTTGGCTGACGTCTTGCTGGGGATCTTCACCATGGAGAGCTCTTTGTTGTAACGGGTCAGGTTGCAGGGTGTCCTGCAGAGACAGTAATTGCTGTCCTTTTCTGCCAGGAGGCCTGGAGGAGAGAGGAGAGGGTCTCAGGCAGGCCTGGGTAGGGGCGAGGATCTCTGGTCCAGCATACCCAGATTCTAGGCATTAAGAGAGCAAGCCAGGCGTGGGAGCTGGGCCCCAGGAAACTGGGCTAGGGAATTGCTAAGATGGGATTGTGTGTGTGTGTGTGGGGGAGGGGGGCTTGTTTCCTTTCTGCTTGCTGTTACTGTCCTCTGGCACTTTCAAAAGTGTTGATCCATTGCCACTTTTAGGGAGACAGTTCCACGGGGAGGCCTGGCCCCTCCCATTCCCAGGACTTTCTCCTGTGACTAGCATCAGAGTTCTGACCCACAAAGTGGGCCACCATGGAAGTTAACATGGAGAACACTGTGCTTGGAGCTCAGGATTTCATGTTCTTCTTGCTGGTTCTCTTCATAACCAACGCCATGCCCTCTGCCTACTGAGAGGCTACACAGGGAAAGATCCTTGAATCCTTTTCCTGGAGCAACCCAAACTCTTCCCTCCACCCACCACCTCCCCGACACCCAGAACACAGCTCTCCTTTTCCTCTCCAGCCAGACCAGGTGGTAGTAGGCACTGCGGCCCTCTGGCAGGCTCTCTTTTTAACCAGACTTTAGCCAGGGCCTTGAGAGCGGCTTCTCCACTGCTCAGCCCCGCTTGGGAAAGAAGCCGGCTAAAGGCAGCAGAGAGAGAATTCCCACCTCGATACTCCATCACCCTGGCCTGCCTCCAGGAAGAATCCCAGCCCTGTGAGTAGCAATACTCCCCTCCTGACATCTCCACTGTCCTTCTGACCCTTCACGGTGCTTGCAGGTGATGAGTCCCTGACTGCCCGCTACATGCTGAGATGAATCCCCTTATACCCCAGTTGCAGTCACCTTGATGCAAGGGTCCAAAAGTTTTCTTAACCATTAGCAAGGAAAACTGTTCCTTCAGCCCCTCCCTATCCTCCTGCCCTCCCTTCCTCCCTCCTTCTTTTGTTCTCCCTCACCCTTATGTCTCTTTCACTTGGTTTTGTTATCTTTATTCCAAAGAAAGACTCTGCATATGTTGTAAACCCCACCCCTTCTTCTCAGGCCATCTACCACCGGAGTCCAGCTTTGCCTTCACTTAGCGCTACCAAGTGCAGCTGCTGGAGGACCTGGAGTGTGCAGTGTTTTCAGTTCTGTCTGCCTTTTCCTGGGGCTAGAGAGAGGGGAGGGAGGCAGACAGCAGGACAGCTGCTGAGCTACCCCAACCCCTGCCTCTGTGCTCCTCCTCCCTCCCTGTTTCCCAGCCGGGGAGCCAGCAGTTATTTTAGACCTCAAATGCCCTGGAGGCTATGAGAGGAGGAGGGTGGGGGAAAAGTGGGGAGCTGGTAGCGGTGGCATAGTAGGGCTCAGAATGGCTTGTGTTTGCACACATGGGATGGGAGAGGACCTCCCCTCTCCGCCACTTCCTCTCCCTTGGGCTCAGAGCATGGGTGGGAAGGACACGCTGCTTTCGGATGAACCTGGCCCTTCTGTGTGGCTTCACCAGCCTCCTTCAGGTAACCCAGTGGCCCCTCGGCCAACCTCTCTCCATCTCTGCCCTCTCCCTGTATCCTCCACTCCCTGTGAAATCTACTTCTCCATCACCACCTCTGTGTCTCCTCTCCCTCAGGCCCCTTGCAGCCCTCATCCACCTGTATGGTTCCCTCTTCTCCTCTCTTCCAGCTTCCTGCAACCACCCCATCCTGCAGGGCTTCTTTGTGCTCATCCCTTCCCTGCTCCGTTTTCCATGGCTGACTTCTGTGTCCCTACCAGATGACCCCACAATCCCCACGTCACCTCCCACCCCCTCTGTCCCCAGTACTGACCGAGGGCAGGCTCTGCACACTCCTTGTGCTGCTCAGGGGTGCAGAAAGGAGCATCTCCTGCAGGGAAGGAAAGCAAAGAGAGAAAAAGCGTTAAGCACACACGAGCTATGCATGCCAGCGGCGCCTCACTGGCCCAGGCAGTGAGTGATTCCCAGCACCCACAGGGATAAGCTGTCTTCAGGGAACAATTTGGGGTGCCACTGTTCAGTGTCCTCAGAACTGGAGGTGACTTCTGATTTGCTGTGAGGAGGAGACCATGAGACCTGCCTCGCCTTCTTCTGGTGGCTCACAATGGTGGATGATGGGGTAACTTGTCTGGAAGACTGGGGACAAAACAAGGTGAGGGTGGGCTGAGAAGGAGGTTCCTTCTAAGCCAGGCCCCATGTGGTCTCCTTGAACCTTTGTGTTAGGCTTCCAAGTAGAAAAACATGGGGCTCAGCACCGGGCCTTCCAGACCGTGAGCTCCTGGTGGTAAGGTGGGGTTGGCACAGGGGTCTGTGCCATCTGGAGACTGCTGCTTCTCAGCACACCACACTGCTATGGGCAGCCTGGGGTGACTCGGTGCTTCCTCACAGCCCTGCCCATCACCTCATGCAGTTGAGATGTCACAGGTAATGTCATGGCAACCTCACTTTATCTGCTTGCCTCTGGCTCAGGTTTCATGGAAAAAACTCATGGCTGGGGGTTCAGTCTGGGCATCAGACAAGCTGATGCTAGTCTTCCTAGTCTTTCTCTCTGGAATCTCTCTGTAGAACACTAAGATCTCTTTTTTTGTTGCTGATTTTTTATTTTCTCCTCTTTTCTTTTTTTCTTCATGAAATGCTTAAAGCCAAGATCCACTAGAAATGTCTTTTTTGAACCATTTTCCTCCAAGTCCTTTTTACAGCATCGAAGAGCTGGTACATTTCCCTTTTCCAATAATAACATGTTAAGTGATGTGGTTTCCATTTTGCCCCGTCTTCCAGGAAGCTCATAGGCAATTTTAATGTCATTATTTAAAGCAACACACATTTCTCCTCTTGTACTTTTGTAGGTCTGCAGTCAGCCACAGGCATCATTGGTGTTGGGAGAGTTATATTCTTTTCTGGAGGATCTAGACCAGTGGTTCTCAACCTTCCTAATGCTGCAACTCTTTAGTTCAGTTCCTCATGATGGGGTGACCCCCAACTGTAAAATTGTTTCGCTGCTACTTCGTAACTGTAATTTGCTGCTGTTATCAATCATAATGTAAATATCTGATATGCAGGATATCTGATATGTGACCCCCAAAGGGATCACAATTTAAGGTTGAGAACCTGATCTAGGGGGACAATCCACTGCCTTTGTAGTTTCTACAAGTCCCTCTCTGAGCCTTCCCTCAGAGCTACCTCTGACGCCAGCCATGGGAGTGATGCTGATTTCAAGGTCCAGAGTGGCTTGATTGGGCCCACTCCTTCGTCTTTCTCCCCTAATGTCAGTGGCCTCAATAGTATTGGCAAAGTCTCTCTGGACAGAGGCAGTTTTCAAAATCAACAATTCCAATCTTGGATGAGTAAGATCATTACTGATCACTAATGAAATAATTCAGAATTCAGCCATGAGGAGACTCACTTGAGAGCTGTCACAACAAAAACAATGGGTGATGGCCTACGTCTCTACCAGAAGGCTTGTGTTAAATAAGCTTAAATAATGTAGGACGTAAGCCCAGAAGAGCAACTATCCAAAGGGACAGCATTGCTCCAAGCACATAGTAGGTCATTAGTAGACATGACTTGCTCCTATCTCCTTGTGCACTAATATAACCACCACTGACTTTTGTTGTTTTTAGAGCATCTTTACATCTTTTTTCTTTTCTTTTTCTTTTTAAGATAATGAAAGTAAAAACAGAGAGGGTTAGTAACATGGGCCAGCCACAGAGTGAATGAAGAAGCCTGAAACAGAAGCTAAGGTCCATGCCCATAGTCCCAGTTGCCCCTCCTTGCTACCACTGTCCTGCCCAAACCAGCTCCCACTCCCCAGTCCTGCCTCTGACATGCTGACTGCCTCTAATGAGATGGCAACAAGCGTTATTAGGCTGACAGAGGAAATGTCTGCACAGGCACATTTATTTGCTCACTAATAGACTTTTGCCACACTTGAAAGAGAGCTAGACATTTGGATGCAAGAAGGGAAACATCTGGGTGAAAGCCACAGACATCTGGATGTTCAAACAGGCACATTATCAGGATGTGTGGATCACGAGCATCCCATTATCTGGACGTTGAACTCAGGAGGCAAGAGGAGCAGACAACTGGCAAGCATATGGAGCGTGGAGATGGAGGTGATGCACACATCTGGGCACCCCTGCATACCAACCAGAATGCTGCTCTGATTGATGGATGGACAGAATATTTCCACCCGCCCCTTGGTTGTCAGGTACCACAGTCTCCCTAGAACAATATTCCTTTGCATCCTCCAGGAGTGGGTGAGCTGTTTCCGGTCAGGGTGGGAACCTCAAAGGTCCCGGGGGCTCTGACACCCACCTGGCATGTGGACCATACGGCAGTTGCAGTTCTCCACAATGTAGCGGGTCTCACAGTCAATCCGACAGGCGGTAATGCTGTAAACAGGAAAGAAGTCGAGCCCCATCTCGGAGGACCGACACTCCCCCCATGGTGGGGGCAGGTACGTGAGCTGGAAGACAAACAAGAAGGAGGATCCAATCATCCCTGGCAGAGGATGCTCGCTCCGTTTCCATGGACTCGGTGGCACATTGGTCTGCCTGTTCAACGGGCAAATAAGCAATCGAGTATCTTTAGCAACCTAAACCCCACTGGCCTTTGTGGACCTTCACCATCTGGATACCATATCAGTTTTCCCACCTTATTTATTTATTTATTTATTTATTTATTTATTTATTTATTTATTTATTTATTTATTTATTCAGCCAATTTTCATGGAATTTTGCTCTCATTAGTCTTTTTATTTAAAGATTTCATTTTTTGTGTCCATGTATGTGCCTATGAGTATGAACACATATGCATGCATAGGCCTGGTAGAGGCCAGAAAAAGGCATTGGATCCCCTGGAGCTGGGGTTCCAGGTGGTTATAAGTCACCATGTGGGTACTGGGAACTGAACTTGGGTTGTCTACAAGAACAACAAATGCTCTTAATGGCTGAGCCATTGCTCCAGCCCTGCCCTTGGAGTCTGTTATCCAAGCTGTGTCTTTCCACATCAGTGTCAACTAGTGGTACTTGGAATGACCCATCTAAATTCTACCTTGTTGGCTGGGAAGACTGGGCCTCCAGACACAGACCTGGAGGATAAATCACAGAAGAGGACAGGGTGAAGTGACTGCAGACTACAGCCACTGTTATTTATGGTCCTGATCATGCTGTGGGTGACACCCCAGTATGGACAATGTCACTCCTACTCTCAGAGGTCCAGTAACCCTAGATTTTTGAACATCTATTGTACTTGCTTGAGAGGGATATGGAGGGTAATGGATGGGAGAGTTAATGGTCTGGGGCACTTTCTATGCCATTGCTAGTAAGTTAAGCAAACTCTTAACACCCAGTTTTCCTTTTAAGATGGAAGAAGAAGAAAAACAATAAAATGTACACATTTGGGGCTAGGGAGATGGCTCACTGGGTAAAATGCTTGCCACACCAGTGTAAGGACCTGAGTTCAGAGCCTTAGAACCTGTGGAAAGTCCGTCATGGTGGCAGCACACATTTGAGTGCTACCATGATGAGAAGTAGAGACAAGAGGGCTCCTTGAAGCCTGAAAGTCAGCCAGCATGGCCTACACAGTGGAGAGCGACAAGAGATCTCGTCTCAAACAAAGTGGAGCTTTGAACTCTGATCCTCCACACTCAATATGGTATATGTACACACACCCTAATCCTCTTTTTTTTTTTTTCTTTTTTGGTCTTTTTATGTTTGAGAAAGGGTCTCAGTATGCAGCTCTGACTGTCCTGGAACTCACTCTATAGAGCAGACTGGCCTTGAACTCGCAGAGATCTGCCAGCCTCTGCCTCTTGAGTGCTGGGGTTAAAGGCATGAGGATTAAAGGCACCTGGTCACACTACAAATCCTAAGTGCACAGTTTGAGTTCTGTCAAATGTTTATCATCTACCTGTGTAAACACTGCATCAATGAAGACATGTGACATTTTTATCCCTATAGAAAATGAATTCATATCCTTCGCAATCAGTGCCCCAGCGCCCTCCCAGGCAACCACGCTCATGAATTCTGTTACACTGTCTAGTCTCTGTTCAAACTTAGATAATTGACAGTTTGCCCTATGTACTTTTTTTGCCAGCTCCTTTCACTCCAAATGATGGTTTTGTGGTGTTCCACATGGGGGCGCACCTGGAGTTCATTCCTTTTTTACTGCTGAGTCATTCTTTAACATAGCAACACTCCTGGCTTGTTTATTCATTCACCTAATGGTGGGTGTTGGGATTGGTTCTATATTTTGATAATTATGAAGAAGACCCCATGAGTATTTGTTTAATTAATTTATAGGCAAGGTCTTGTGTAGCTAGAGTTTTCCTGCCTGGCCCACAGTCAGGACAAATCTCTGTCACCCGCCAGTCCCACAGCCGCTCAGACCCAACCAAGTAAACACAGAGACTTATATTGCTTACAAACTGTATGACCGTGGCAGGCTTCTTGCTAACTGTTCTTATATCTTAAATTAATCCATTTCTATAAATCTATACCTTGCCATGTGGCTCGTGGCTTACCGGCATCTTCACATGCTGCTTGTCATGGCGGCGGCTGGCAGTATCTCCTTCCGCCTTCCTGTTCTCTCAATTCTCCTCTCTTTAGTCCCTCCTATACTTCCTGCCTGGCCACTGGCCAATCAGTGTTTTATTTATTGACCAATCAGAGCAACAGATTTGACATATAGACCATCCCACAGCAGTCTTGTATAGTACAGGCTGGCCTCAAACTTGTTGTGTAGCCAAGGATGATCGTGACCTCCTGATGGTCCTACCTCCATCTCCCAAGTGCTAGGTCACAGGCATGTGTGACCATACCTAGCTGAGTGTGGTGGTTTGAATGGGCATGGCCCCTATAGACGTGTTTGAATGCTTGGCCCATAGGGAGTGGCACCATTAGAAGGTGTGACCTTGTTGGAGGTCAGAGGGCAACTTGCAGGAGTTGGTTCTATCTACCAGGTGGGATCCAGGGATCAAACTCAGGTTGTCAGGCTTGGTGGCTGGTACTCTTACCAGCTGAGGCACCTTCCCAACCCTCCGCTGTTTTATTTCCAGGAGGAGTGAATGATAATTGTACTCTCTCCACATCCATGCTAGCTCTTGTCTCTTTATTGGTTTTAGCCATTTTTGTTGGGTTTCAACTGTAGCACCTTAGTGTTTCTGCTTATAGTTCCCTGATGACTGAAGACTTTTGAGATAACTTCGTGTTTTATCAGTTATTCATATACTGATTTTCTGTGACATATGTTAGAGTCTTTTGCCCTTAAAGAAACCCTGCTTGTTTTTTGTCTTTATTATTGAGATATAAGAATTCTCTGGAAGAATGGTCTGAATTTAAGGTCTGAGATAATGTGAAGCATACATCTTTTCTCTATAGTATGGGTCTTATTTTGTCTTAGTGGTGTCTATTTTTCCTACTTTAAAAACCAGCTTTAAGAATACATAATTTACATGATAAAATAGATCAAATTGAATGCATAACTGAATGCATTAATTTTTTTAGATTCATTTATTACATGTGTGTGAATGTTTTGCTCACATGTATATATGTACAATGTGAGTACCTGGTGCCCTCAGAGGCCAGAAGAGGGCATCGGATCCCCTGGAACTAGAGTTGCAGGTGGCTGTGAGCCACCACATGGGTGCTTGGAACCAAAGTCCAGAAGAGCAGCAAGTGTTCTTCACTGCTGAGCCATCTCTCCAGCACTTTGAGTTTTTTAAGAAAATGCATATCCTTGTGATAATCACTACAGTCAGGACATAGAACACATCTAATCTCAAAAGCTTCCCACTTACGCTCAGATCACCCCACCCCCTTTGCCAGCCCTCAGGCAACCATCCATCTGCTTCTGTCCTTATTTTATAAATGAGTTTCATGTGCTCTAGGATCACATAGAAATAGAATAACAGAGTATGGATTCCTTTGTGGCTGGCAGCCTTCTTTTAGCAAAATGTTTTTGACGTCTATTCATACTCTTGAGTGTATCAATAGCTTATTCTTTTTGATAGCTTGAATTTTATTTCTTTGCTTATAGTTTTCATTTTTGCCCACTGTTTTGCTTAAAAATTTCAATGTGATGTTGGAAAAAAAATCCCAGCGGGGATAGGTATTTTCTGGCCTCGTTTCTGATCTTTGAAGGAAAGAGCTTCTTATTTCTCCATTAATTATCTTTGATATACATTTTTACAGGCTGCCTTTGTTGTATTGAAGAAGTTCTATCCTATTTCTAGTTTGCTAGAAAAAATAGATTTTTTTCTATTTTTATTTTGTTAATTAAAAATTTAAAAATTGCATGTATGTGTGTGTCTCTGTGAGCATCAGGTGCATGCAGGAGCATGGAGGCACGAACAGAGGACAGCCCTCAGTAACAACAGAGGGAACTGGCGTTACAGGCAATTATGAACTACCATGTGGGGGCTGGAACCCAAACTTGGGTCCTTAGCAAAAGCAGCAAGCACTCTTAACCACGAAGGCATCAATTTTTATTTCTTTAAAGAAAATCATCAGTAGATACTATGCTTTGGTAAGGATGCTTCCTGCTTCTAGAAAGATGATCACATGATTTCCCTCCTTTATCCGGCTAGTACGGTGAATGGCGTTGATTGTTCTCCAGATGTGGAACCCATCTGCAGTCCCAGGACAAGTCCTACTTGCTTATGACTGACTATCTTCTTTAGATTCTGCCATGTCTAATTTGCAAACATTTTCAAAAGAAGTTTTGCATCTGTATTTAAGAAGAATATTGCATTTATTTTTCTTATAACACAATTTTGGTTTCTTTTGTACAATTTTGGTTAGCCTAGGTGAGTCTTGAGCAAACTACGTGACTCAAAATGACCTCTAC
>CABHPH010123922.1:0-28089 GCA_902168325.1 Peromyscus nudipes
TGTAGAGTGAGTAGAAAATTTTTTAATAAAGAAAAATGAAAAAAAAAAAAAAAAAGAAATGTGAGTCGCGAATGCTGCCTGTCCCGTGACAGGACTTTATTGAAGCTATCCACCTACTTTCTTTCCCCAGGAAGAATGGTATGAAAAGACATCCTGCTCCCTGAGTTTCACTGATGGAGACTCAGGATTTGTTTTTTGGATACTGGAAGTTCCCCTAATGTAGGTCTTTATGTTAAACGCCCACAGCTGGGACATGATACCTGTTTGTTCTTGCCCTGTTGATCTTATGGTTGCTCATAGGGAAGGCCGAGACAAAATTGAAATAACAATAGGATGAAGAACATTTTCCAAAAGGAAGAAACGGCATCTGGGTTGCTCATTGTTTTCTTATGGCTTCACTTATTAACTGATTCCGGTCAACCAAGAACACTGGGTGCCTGCGATGCCCAAGTCACTCACTGTGCGGGGGTGGCTGGGGGTGGGGGTGGTGGGGGGAATTGGATTTCCATGCCGACCTGATCCACACTAATTGAGCTACTATGTGACATCATTCTCTGCCCCACACATGTCCCATTTTTTGTTTATTTGTTTTTTTTTAAAGTTTGTTTTTGTTTTTGTTTTTGTTTTTTGAGACAGGGTTTCTCTGTGTAATAGTCCTGACTGTCCTGGAACTCTCTCTGTAGCCCAGGCTGGCCTCAAACTCACAGAGATCCACCTGCCTCTGCCTCCCAAGTGCTGGGATTAAAGGCATGTGCCACCACCTCCTGGCACATTTTGTTTAATCTTCACAGAAAACATATAATATGGGATTTTTTTCATAGGGTTTTATTGCCTTTGTCTTCTCTGTTCTTATAGCTGATATAAAAGATTAACCAAATAAATTATTGAGGAGGTTGTAAATATTTCCTTCCTTAATGATTTGTTTCACTGATATTTTGGTGGCATATAGTATGTGCTATGTGTTAGGGTTTATTGATGCCAAAACACAGCTCAAACCTCCAAGGGAAAAGTTTATTCTGGAGCTAAACGTGTGTCCTCATCACCTGGAGGCACAGGGTCAGGTTATCCAAATACTATGTTCCAGCATCTTCAGAATGTCATGGTGTTTTTGTAGTGACCTAACAAAGAAAGTCATACATCGGGACCCTTTTTTACTTACATTGGTGGATCCATCAGGCAAGCCAGGTTACAGCAAGGCAGAAAAGCCCCTGTTAAAGGCCTTACATTGCTAGTTGATGACATTCGCAGCCTTTGAGTTGGTGAGGCTAAGGGTCTGTTTGTACATTCCAAAAGGATTTACCTAATAGTCACAAGGATGTTAGGCCACAGAAGTGGGCAATAAATGGCTATTTATGGAGTCAAGACAGTCTAAGAGCATTTGGGTAGGAACCTTAAAATTCTTACTCTCCTCTGTCATTGGAGTTCTAGTCAGATTTAGCCTTGTAGTGTGTTTAATGTGGGTGGGGCTTCTCGTCCCCCCCCCCTCAGCTAACAGGATATAAATAACCAAGACAAGTCAAGGTTTATCTGACATGAAGGTCAATCTGTTAATCATAGTATCCTGCCTGCCCTCCAGCACACACAGGCTTCAAGCTGGCCAATCATGAAACTTCACATACTTTTTGGTAATGGTAGAGCCTGGGATTAGGAACATAGTAAAAGTAGGACTAACCCTTATGAACCATGTGATCAAATACTATATGCTGGAAAAGAACAGGCATGTCTTCATTCATTTGAGCCCTAGATGTACATGTTATTTACCCCACAATTATACCTGTGGTTCCATAAAGCAAAGTCTCTACCTTTTGCTGTTGTTGTTGCTTAAACTGTTAGTCCAAATCATATAAAACTGCCATTTTTGTAGGTTGAATGTCAAAATTTCATGTATTCTAACCTATGCATGACTTCCTGCTGCCTACAGTTGGAGCCTGACTGATATGGTGATATCATCATCTTCAGCTCTGGTAAGGAAAATGATTGTCCAAGTATGAGTAGCAAGAGCTCATATCTGGTGACTTCGGGGTCCCTAGTTTTTTTTTTTTTTTTTTTTTTTTGGTTTTTCGAGACAGGGTTTCTCTATGTAGCTTTGCACCTTTCCTGAAACTCACTTGGTAGCCCAGGCTGGCCTCGAACTCACAGAGATCTGCCTGGCTCTGCCTCCCAAGTGCTGGGATTAAAAGCGTGCGCCACCACTGCCCGGCTAGGGTCCCTAGTCTTAATAACCCCAGGACCAGTCCCACACATAGAGTTAGGGAGCTGAACTTTTTTAATGGTAACACTCTCCTGATGAAGACAACTGTGAGCTGATTTAGACTCTGGTGTAAGATGCTTGCCTCCCCCTGGACTGGCACTGGTTTTATAGATTGGCACTTGGTAGGGTTCTGCTGTGGAAAACCTTTGGGATTGTTGCCCAGTCCACAACTCTCCTCATTTTGTGAGTCATAGCTAAATGCTTCAGGTCATTTGTTTGAGCCAAGCTGAGGTCTTGAAAAAGGAAATGGAATAGAGAAAGGAGAAACGGAAGATCTAAGAGGTGTTAGTAGTTTAGCAGTCACCAGCTCAAGCTGAAGATGAGCCACTCAAGGGCTCAGTGGTTAGAGCCCTTGCCTATGCCATCTAAGACCCTGGATTCCATTGCAGGCACTGTGTATGTTGGGAGTTGGGTGTATCAACCAACACACGCTTGTTTCTGTGTTTCTAGAATTGCTCTGGTCTCTGGACTTTTGAGGTGTGCCTAGTCAGCTTTGCCTTTTGTCTCTCTTGTTCTAAGCCAGCTAAAGTTGGTTTCAAAAGAACATTGGCTAAATAAAAATATGGGAAAGACCACACATCTGTGACTCAGGATTCTGTTTATAATCTCGGGTATTTGCTGGCCTATAGAGAACACTGCCTGTAATTCCCTGTCCCAGGAAAATCTGGAAAGGTTGCTGGCTGTTGTGGTGATAATGTGTTCCCCAAAATATTGTGCACCCTAATAAACTTATCTGGGGTCAGAGAACAGAACAGCCACTAGATACAGAGGCTAGAAAATGGTGGCACTCACGCCTTTAATCCTAGCATTCCAGAGGCAGAAATCTGTCTCTGTGAGTTCAAGGCCACATTGGAAACAGCCAGGCAGGGTGACACACGTCTTTAATCCCAGAAAGTGAGCCTTTAATCCCAGGAAGTGAGGGCAGAAAGCAGAAAGGTATATAAGGTGTGAAAACCAGGAACTAGCCTGGTTAAGCATTCAGGCTTTTGAGAAGCAGTTCAGCTGAGATTCATTTGGATAAGGACTCAAGGCTTCCAGTCTGAGGAAACAGGATCAGCTGAGGAACTGGAGAGGCGAGGTAGCTGTGGCTTGTTCTGTTTCTCTGATCACTCAGCGTTCACCCCAATACCTGGCCTCAGGTTTGATTTTATTAATAAATACCTTTAAGATTCATGCTACAGGCTCTGCTCGAGGAAGTCCCAGTATAAAATGGGAATAAAGAAGTACATGATGAATTTCCTGCCGCTGAAGACTTGATGAAGGAGGCAGCTAACGGGAGGTCCGAGAAGAACGCTGCTCAGTAGCAAGTTGTAGCCTCGGGTGCCAGCAGAAGAGGCGGAGGCCAGCACGTGACTCCCACCGTTCTTGAGTGGGGAAGAGAAAACAACACAACGGAACATATTAGAGCAGTGGTGTTAGCAGGCACTGGGCGAAACCTTCGGTCATGATTTCAGAAGCTGCACAATTGTTACCTGCACATTGACCCTGGATCTCCATGACCTTAGCTCTGAATGGGTTAATCTGCTTTTAAAGGCCATCCAAACGCCACTAAGCCAATCCCTCCATCCCTTTGTTCTTGCCATTTAAAAAGAAGAGTGCTGGCCATAAGAGACACACCTGAGAGGTGTAACCCAGTGTCATCCCTACAAGTGCTGTCTGAAGAGGACAAAAATTAAACCTGGCATTCGGACGTCTATGCCTATAATTCTACCGACTTCAAACCTCTCCTTGGACAGATTCCTCAAAATCTAATGATTAAGGTACACAGTTCCTCTTTAAAATTGTATTGCTGGACATGAACCGAGCGTCATCTGTAAGATTCCGAACATAATATTATATAGCCAGTATTTTTATTGTTCTGAATTTCAGGGCTAATCTAAGTTTAAACTCTTTATCTTAGAAACCACTAACAGCAGCTAATTAGCACATCTCATTCCGGGTGTATTTGCCAACCAATTTCAGAGACTCATTTGCCTGTTAAGAGATTTTATTGAACACCAGCACCGCGGTCTCTTCTTTTTTTCTAGTAAACAGCTCATGCTTATTATCTTATTACAGGAATGCCACTGGTTAAATCAGACTCTGAATATAAATAGCCATATTACTGCCATCAGGCATCAATGTTTATTTAGTGGCTGTGAGTCACGCATACCTCTTTGATCGGGTTTGGAATGAGCCATTGCAGTTTTTGTTCAAAAAGGCTATTTGCAAAGGCTACAGAAGTATCGGTTAGATTAAACATGAAATTTATCAGCCATTTCTGCCACTGAATACCAGGTATCAAGAGCATGTGCAAATGAGGGCTGGGCCTAATGAAGTTGGGACAGCTTAGTTGGGAGGTCGGAAAAGATTCCAAGAGATCTGTTGTGGTTTGTGAACTCTCTCCCATAAGCTCATATACTTGACACTTGGTCCCCAGTGGGTGGTGATGTTTGGGGGGAGTTATGGAACCTTTAGGAGGAAGAGCTTTGTTGGCAGAAGTCCAGCATTGAGGGCAGGCCTTGAGGATTTATAGCCCTAGCCCACTTCCTGTTCTGTCTGCTTCCTGTGTGTGAAGGAGTGTAATCCGCTAGCTTCCAGATCCTGCCTCCTGCCATGCTTTCCCCAGCATGATGGACTCCATTTCTCTGAAACTGTCAGCCAGAAGGAACCCTTTTCTCCTTTTGGTCAGGGTTTTCCATCATAAAAACATAAGAGTAACTAATACAGTGTCTGCCATGCTGGTGGAAGAAGGATTGAGGAAAGGAGAGAAGAAGGGAGGGAGAGAAGGAAAAGGAACAAAGAGAGCCCTACTGTTGGCCTCCTAAGTCCTCAGAACTGCTCGACCATTGCACCTACTGTGTCCCAGGGTACATGTATTAATGACATGCCTCCCCGTGGCAAAAATAGCAGCTTAGGAAGGAATGGTTTGTGTTGCCTTGTGATGTGAGGGACCATAGTTTTTCATGCTGGAAGGCACGGCAGTGGAAAGTGACTGGTCACGTGGTATCTGAAGTCAGGATGCAGAAGAAAATGATTCTGTTGCTCAGCTAGCTTTCTGCCCTCATAATTCAACCTAAGATCCCAGTCCTGGGCATATCATCCACCAGGAGGGTGGGTTTTTCCCTCCTGAGTGGAATCTTGCCCCGTCCAGCAGGGCTTCAACGGGTTCTCGACCACCCTAGGGACGGAATGATTAGGGACAGGAGGCACAAAGGAAATACACCAAGTCAAGATTTCTGATCAAGGTGCAGCTTTATTTTTCTCCAGGAGGGGTTATATAGTTCCTGCAGGGTGGGGGGAGCAAGAGGCTGTTATCTGCATAAGGTGGGGCAAGCTAGCAGGATGTTTACAGGGTGACAAGGTCAAGGGCTCTATTCAATGTCCTGTAGCTAGGCAGCCTGACTGTAAGATGATCTAGTTCCCTGTCTTATGGGGGTCTGTATTTTTCCACTAACTAGAGGTTCTGTCCTAGTCCCTGACAGAATCTCTCTGGAAATAGCTTCAAAGACACACGCAGAGGTGCATCTTAGGCAATTCTAAGCCCCGTCAAGCTGACGGTGACGATTAGCCATCACAGTACAGTGCCTGAAATGGGGATTGGGTAACCTAAGACGCCAAGCACAGGTCTCTAGAAGAAAGCTTAGTGTTCCCTTGTATGGTGGAAGCAGATGTGTGTAACACATACTGAACCTGTAGAAAAACAAGGAAAGCGTACTTCCCGCCTCAACACTGTGCTTGTGTGTGCGTGTGCATTGTGCACATGTGTGCCTGTATGTGTGTGTGCACACGTGTGCCTGTGGAGGCCAGAGGTGAGCACTGGGTGTCCTGTTCAGGTGTTCTCCACCTTCTTTCTTGAGACAGGGTTTCTCACTGAACCTGGAACTCACTAATTCAGCCAGACTGAGTGACCAGTGAGCTCAGGGACCCTCCATTCCTCTGTCCCTGCCCCAGCAGTGGGGTTATGGGTGTGTCACCATGCCTAGGGACGTACATGGGTGCTGGGGATCTGAACTCAGGTCCTTATGTTTGAGCTGTCTTCTCAGCTCCCTAACTAAACTTTTTTCTTTTCTTTTTTTAAGATGAGAACTCTCACAGAGGGTAAGACAGATGTATGCAGACTTCAGCTGGTGAAACTGTGGTAGTAGATAAGATGTGGGGATATAAGATATGGCCCTTCAACTAGAGAACTTACTTAAACTGGGGGCATTCACTCATTCAACATCAGCCAATACTTCAGTTTGACAGGCACAGTGCTGAGCCCAGCTATAAGTAATACAACACCCTGTGATTAATGTTATGGTGATTCCCATCACAGATTTCTCCTGACCTCATTCTTAACCAAGACTTCCTTACTGGTCAGCAATCCTGACACATCCCACGGGTGACTGTCCCTTGTCCTCAAAGCTTATGTCCGATATTCTGCACTGTCTTCAAGCTTCTGTCTCCAATTCCTTTTACTCCGTGTGGGTAACCTAATCTTCTCTACCATGAAAATAAGTTCGTTCATGCTCATCTTCCCTTCTGCCAACCAGAGAGAGGACACACCTTTTCTCTTAAAGCTGATAAATCCTACTTGTGATTGGGACTGCATTTCCTCCCAGAGTTCTTGCACCCAGAACTTTCACTTTGCTCCTCTCAACTAGCTTGGACTTTTTGTATTTAGAAACAAACCAACCAACCAACCAACCAACCATCAACACCACCTTACCAGTAGTCTCTTCCTTGCTGATGACAAGTTCTTGAATGATCTACTGAGAACTCTCACCTCCTAGGTTCCCTGGAAGACTGGCATGGATATAGACATGCAGGTGGGTTATTTGGAAGTGCTGTTAGGAGCAACTCCAGCGTGGGGATGCAGGAGGCAGGACTGGCAGAGGAGGAAATAACAGAGTAGATGTAAGAGTGGCATCACCCAGTTCCCAGGGGCGGATGGCTTTTAGATGTCCAGAGTTGAGGCAAAGAGGGCAGGCCTTTCTAACTCTGCACTAAACTAACACTGGATACACACAGCAGGTGTATAAATGGGGCAAGGCAGGACCATGAGGTACAGGGTAATTCCTACAGAGGGACCAACTGTGAGACATGGACAGGGCAACTGTCCAGGCAGATGAGGGAAGGAGAGCTGAAATCTTGCCAGGGCCTGTGGGTTGCTGTAAGATGATCCTTCTGTATGCTATGAATATGTATTACTCTCATTTGCTAATAAAAAGCTGATTGGCCAGTAGCTGGGCAGGAAGAGATTGATCTTGAGAGCCAGACTAGGAGCATTCTGGGAAGAGGAAGGGTGGAGTCAGAGAGTTGCCAGGCAAACACAGAGGAGCAAGATGAGAATACCGTACTAAGGAAAGGTACCAAGCCACGTGGCTCAGCATAGATAAGAATTGTGGGTTAATTTAAGTGTAAGAGCTAATCAGTAATAAGCCTGAGCCATCAGCGGAGCATTTATCATTAATATAAACCTCTGTGTGGTAATTTGGGAAGTGGCTGCCAGGTGTTTGGGAGCAGGCAGTCGGGACAAAAAACATCTGTTTACAGTGGGTGACACAGCTTAGCACACACTCTGCTGGCATGCCAACTGTTTGCACCCTGGCTTTGTCTCTGCCCAATTTGTATTCAATGTGAAGTGCGATTTCTATTTGGATATCACACAAAAATGAATGAAAAAATATCCTTGGTGGCCAATTCCAGTGCTTGAGAGCTGAGGCAGGAGGACTGTGAGTTTGAGACCAGCTTGGACTCCATATCAAGACTGTGTCTCAACAACAATGAAGTGTCAGTGAAAGAATTCAAATGCAATGTTCTTTACCTTCCCCCCCTCTACTCCATCCTTAGGCTTTGTGTCTCTAAGGGAAGACTGGCCAGCAAAGTCTCCCTCCTGACTCTGTTTTGTGTTTACTTCAGGGTGGTTTTGTTAGTTTGTTTTGTTTTGTTTTCCTTTCTGGGGACTCTTGTGTGTAGGACACATCCTGAGCAAAGTCCTGTCTTCCTGTGTATTCCTTCAGGTAGGGTGGTGGACTGTGGTCACTGTGACCGCTCACAGCCTTCTTTGCTGTCACTCACCCCCCTTGTCACCTGGACTTGCCCTGTCGTATAACTTCTTATCTCTCGAAGTCTGACCTGAACCTGGGGGACGATACCACCTTTCCTCAGATCTCCCACTTGAAGCAACTTCCAAGACATATCAACTCCAATGTCTAGAGAGTTCTAGACATTGAAGAGGGCATTGGATCCCCTGGAGGCAGGGTTACAGGTGGTTGTGAGCCACCTGAAATGGGCACTGGGAACTGAACTCAGGTCCTCTGGAAGAGCAATAACTACAAAGAACCTTGTGTCATTATTGAATCATCTTCTCGTGGATTCCTTCCCCCATCTCCTGAAAGGTAAAATCATTTTAGAATATTCAATTCAAAATCGAATAAATTCTAGGCAGGTGTGATACCCCCCCCATATGCTCAACACTCAGAAGAACACTAAGTTTGAGGATAGTGCTCGATATATACAGATATATATATACACACAATTTTAGGCTGTATTTTTTAAATTATATATATGTATATAACGGATATAAAGATACGTATCTGTGATCTATCTATCTATCTATCTATCTATCTATCTATCTATCTATCTAAAATTATACTTCCTACAGCTAACATTCCCAGCAACACAATATAACATAAAGGGTATAGCTCAGTGATAGAGCACTCTATGTGGTTGAGAGGCTGAGGCAGGAGAACTGTGAGTTTGAGGCTGGTCTAGACTGCATAGCAAACCCTATCTCAACAGCGACAAAGAATCAGTGGATTCAATTCAAATGCCTCTGCTCTTCGTCTCTGCTCTAAGGGGAGGTGGGGGAACTCGATGGCCCCCATCTCTCCCTGTGGTTTACTCCAGCCTGTGTTTCTTTTCAGCCGTTCTGGGGAGTCTTGTGTGCAAGGCTCTGGGTCTGCTGCCCGGGTGCTGCAGACACAAAATGGAATAGAAACCTGAGCTGTCATCAGATAGATCTCAGAGCTGTTGATGTGTCTGCAGCGTATTTTCGTGGATAAAAAGAACAATTTAAACCTCATGGCTTGGGGCTAGAGAGATAGCTCAGGCATTCAGAGCATGGGCTGCTCTTCCAGAGGACTCAGGTTCATTCCCAGCAACCACATGGTGGCTCACAGCTGTCTCTTCCAGTTCCAAGGTGTCTGACACCCACACACAGAGGTAGATATTGGCAAAACACCAATGCACATGAACTAAAAAAGAAATAAACCTCGTGACTTAAAACTGATATTCAATTAGAAAGTAAACTATAAAAATAAATTCAATTTCCTTTAAGCTTTTAATTATAAGTTAGTCTTATTTTATAAACAAACATAATAAATATTTGATTACAGTTTAATTGACTAGATGAACAGGCCAAGTCTCTTCAAACAATTTTGTCCCACTTAAATCTTAATTATGAAATTCTTTCAAGCATTTAGATTGCACTGTAAAATAGAATATATTTTACATTTTAATTTTTATCAATATATGTTAATTGTACAGAACAATGGATTTTATTGCGATATTTCTATTTTTATTTTTTAAAGACATCTCTGCCCACCTTACCTGTTAAAACCCTCCCACATTAATAAATTTTTTAAATTTTTAAATAGTTAAGTTGATGAATGTGGTCCATATTGAATGAATCATATAGTTTCCAATTTTGTTTACAAGCTGTGGTGGTTCATAGTATCTGTAAGGTCCAAAAGAAACCAGAGACAAATGGCTGACTGTGGTGCCTGTTAGCAGACCAAAGCCCATGCTGGCCTCTGGGTTCTCTCTTCAAGTACCTGTGACGTAGTCCATGTTGGCGTCCTGGCTCTTCTCAGCTCTTCTCAGCCCACCCACTGCCCTAAACTTCTCCAGCTCGTGGGCTTCCCTTCCCCAGCTTCTCATTCCGATATAATCCCGCCATTCTGGCTCCGCTTCCTCTTCGCCCTCTTTGCTATCTTGGCTCTTGGTTCCCTCTCTCCTCTTTGTTCTCTTCCCTCCTCCTCTCCTGTCCTCTCCTCTTTCTATCTCCCCTCACGGCCTGGGTTGGTCCGCTGGCCATGTTTAGTCCACTACTTTCTTTCCCTGCTCTGAACCCTTCCAGATGCTTCTGGACTGTACCCTCCCTCGTATCTCCCACAAAACCCTTCTCCGCAACCACATCTTGGAGCAGCCATGTCCTCGTTTCATTCAGTATTGGTGCCACAGGATCTAGGATCACCTCGGAGACAATTAGGGCTTGCTGATTCGGCCAGCATGGCTAGCCAGGGAGCCTCTTGACTTTCTGTGTGAATGCTGGGGTCAAGCATCAGCTCCTCATGTATGTGTCATAGCACTTTACCAACTGAACCATCTCCCAGCCCCTGAATTCTTATTTTTATTCAATGAGTTATTATCCATTATTACAATTGCTACTCTTGATGCTCAAAATGTCTCAGATTTGACCAGTGACTGCACCTCCAAGTTGGCCCTTGCGTTCTTTTAAATAATCTGTTAAGGCCTTGTTTCCTTTCTGATACAAGATAGCCCAGGTTCATCCCGTACTTTCTCTGGCCATTCCCTGCTGGGGAATGATATTTCAAACCCACAATTTGGTATATTCTCATTGCTGCTAGAGCATTAAAGACTTTAGACCCTTCAGTGCACAGAGCTAAGAAGCATATGAACACATGCACACACACACACACACACACACACACAGAGTTTCCGTATCTTTTATATGATATGCTACAAACCCATAAAGCTATGTTGTAGTCAACTT
Source organism: Peromyscus nudipes (assembly GCA_902168325.1). Lineage (NCBI taxonomy): Eukaryota > Metazoa > Chordata > Mammalia > Rodentia > Cricetidae > Peromyscus > Peromyscus nudipes. The sequence goes on from CABHPH010123922.1 coordinate 11,013, forward strand.
TAGTGCAACAACCCAGGATTCTCCCTAGCCCTCCCTTCCATGGTTGTAGCTCCTTCCCTGACACAAGATACATGGTCCCCACCATCCACAAAGTGTTTTCTTTCTCAGTTCTTGGGAGATAATTTCAGAATCGTTCATCCCTATAATAACCAAAGAAATGTCCATACTTCTGTTTAATACTTACATATAGTTCTTTATGTCTTGAAATCAAGATTAAATAGGCAACATGTTGTACGTATTCAGTTTTTTTCTTCCGTATATTTAACATTATTCATCTAAGTTTACAATATAGGTTGTTTCTGTTCAAATTTTGCTCCACGTTTCTCACCACATCAATCTTGATTGGTTCAACTTCATGATTTTTGATTAAATGAAACAATAACCTGCTTCAAAAGAATCAAAATTATAGCAAAAGACTCTCCCCAAATCTTACTTTCTTCTCTATATGTGTTATTATTTTAGAGTTTTTGCCCACACCAATAGATAATGAAAGTTTTGCAAAAATACGCAGATACAAGCAGATTTTATCATTTATCTTCTTATACAAAATACAGCACGCCGTCTCTACTCCTTCACTTCACTATTTGACCTTACTACACATTCTGTAATCCCCCAACTGCCTTCTCCATATCTTCTCTAGTGTTCTCGGTTACCCCTGCTTCAGTGTGGGCTGCGGTTGATCCCAACACTCCCTTGCACCTGAGAATTTAAGATGCCCTCGAACCCTGGCAAATCGTATCTACCGTTATGTCCATATGTCTTTCTCTAACCGTGAAAGCAAAGTTTGAGGATGAAATCATATATGGGGCATTGCTAGCCGGAAAGTAATATGTGTGTGCAGCCACTGGACACTACCAAATTCCCCACTGTTCGCGTGGATTGTTTTTGCATTTCAAACAGAAATGTAGGAGATGACTACATGCCCTCACAGCCTTGCTAGCGGAATGTCTTGTCAAGGTTTTTAATTATTGACAACTTGATAAGAAAAACTGTATCGGTTGTGTTTTGATTCACAGATCTGTTAATTGTTTTAGAGTTGAGCACATTTCTTCATCTTTATAAGTTGTTTTTTATTGTTTCTATATATTTTTATTCACATTATTTGATATCAGATTTTTAGTAATTCCTATCCCCCTTCCCATGCCAATCTCTTTATTTTTTTCTTAAATTTTTTTATATAATACATTTTGATCATATTCCTTCCTCTCTCCAAACTCCTCCCATATCATCCCAGCCTCCCTACCCATCCAACTTCATGTTCTTTTTCTCTCTCAACCCCCCCCAAAATATCAAAACAAGCAAACAATCAAAAAACAAAGTAAGACAAACAAACAAAACAGAAAGTTCACAAAAAAACCGGGGAGTCCGTTTCCTCTGTCTGGCCAGTTCCTCCTAAGTCTCTCTGTGTACATTGTCTAGCTGTGGATTTCTGTGCTAGTTCTCATCTGCTACAAAAGGAGTTCTCTGATGAGGGTTGGGCCAGGTACTGAGCACTGGGTACACCATTGCTGTGTTTCTTTAGCATAATACAGTAGTAGAATTTTTAAAATAATTTATTTAACTTTGTTTTATGTGCATTGGTGTGAGATCCCCTGGAACTGGAGTTACAGACAGTTGGGAGCTGCCATGTGGGTGCTGGGAATGGAACCCAGGTCCTCTGGAAGAGCAGCCAGTGCTCCTAACCCCTGAGCCATCTCTCCAGCCCCAGTAGTAGGATTTTTCCTAGGCCTGTGACCGATCTGGTCGCAGGTTCTTGGCCACTTTAGCAGCGCTAGGTGTGGGTTCTATCTAATAATTCCTGTTTTTTCTTTTCAAAGTTCTATGTGTATTAGGCATGTTAGGTAAATGTTCTTAATATCTAAAGATGTCTCTATGCAAGTTGTCCCTGACCCCATCTCCTTTTATAAAGGATGCACTGTTTTATGTCTTATTTTTTGACATAGTTTTCTAGTGTGATGGTTACAATTAGGTTGTCAACAGGGTCTAGAATCACCTGGAGACAGAGCTTCCGCACTTGTCTGTAAGGGAGTTTCTAGATGGAGTTGATTGATGTGGGAAGACACATCAAATGTGGGCGGCGTCACTCTGTAGGCCGGGGTCCTGGACCAAATAAAAAAGGAAGCCAACTGAGCACCAGCATCCATTGCTGTCTGCCTCCTGATTGCAGATCCCATGTGACCAGCTGCCCTAAGCGCCTGTTGCTGTGACTTTTCCTACCCTGACGGACTGTATCTGTATCCTGAACCTGTGAGCCAAAGGAAAACCTTCTTTCCTGTGCTGGAGAGTTTTATGTCCATTTGACACAAGCTAAAGTCATTAAGGAAGGGGGGGGCTCAATCAAGAAAATGCCTCCGTAAGACTGAGCTATATGCAAACCTACTGGGCTTTTTTCTTTTCTTTTCTTTTCTTTCCTTTTCTTTTCTTTTCTTTTCTTTTCTTTTCTTTTTTCTTTTCTTTTCTTTTCTTCTCTTCTCTTCTTTCTCTCTCTCTCTCTCTCTCTCTCTCTCTCTCTCTCTCTCTCTCTCTCTCTCTCCCCTTCCCTCCCTCCCTCCCTCCTTCCTACCTTCCTTCTTTCTTTCTGGATTTTTTTGTTTTGTTTTTTGAGACAGGGTGTCTTGGAACTTGCTCTGTAGACCAGGCTGGCCTCGAACTCACAGAGATCTGCCTGCCTCTGCCTCCCTAGTGCTGGGATTAAAGGTGTGCACTACCATGACTGGCTGGGCCTTTTCTTAATTAGTGATTGATGGGGGAGAGCCCAGCCCATGGTAGGTGGTATCATCAGTATCATCACTGGGCTGGTGGTCCTGGGTTCTATAACAAAGCAGGCTGAGCAAGCCATGGGGAGCAAACCAGTAAACAGCACGCGTCCATGTCCACTGCATCAGCTCCTGCCTCCAGGATCCTGCCCTGTTTGAGCTCCCATCCTGACTTCTTTCGATGACGAAGGAAGGAAGTGTAAGCAAATGAACCCTTTCCTCCTAACTTGCTTTTTGGTCACAGTGTTTCGTTGCAGCAATAGAAACCCTAACTAAGACACTTCCTTAAGTTGCTTCTCTGGGGTAGCAGCAGTGAAGAAAGTAACCAATGCATTTAGTCACACTGTTGTGAAGACTTGATGACAAGTGTCTTTGCAGGGCTAATTGTTGGTATGCAGAAACCTTTGAGAAATGGCAAAAAAAAACTCACTTTCGCTTTCAACCTTGAAGATGTTGCAAAGTGACCCCTTGTCCAGCAGACAGTGAAGGGACCCTGCCCGACGGAAAGGAAGGGATAATTTTAAAGCAAAGCAGGCAGCAGGCACAGCTTGAGTTCTGTAGTGGCATTCTTTTCCTTCTTGTGCTCTGGTTGGCTCACAGCGTTGTCTTAGGGCAGGACCCAAAGAAGTGAGGCCATGATGTTCCAGGTCAATGACGGCAGCCAGGACCTGTGTGTGTGCAATAGGTAAGGGATGGATGGTTAAGCTGGCCAACCAAAAGATTTAAAATTTCTGGGAAAGCTGGCGTTTCCTGGATCCAGAGTCAACCTCATCCGCCCAATTTCCAAGTGGGAAACAGGGTTCTCAGAGGGTGAGCAACTGCCCCAAAGTCACAAATGTAGTTTCATCTAAAACTCTTTAAGTCTGAAAACTAATACTTAATATGTAGATTATCTCTAAAACTAATAAGCTCTTTCAACATAATCCATATTAGAAATCTACATTTAGATAAATTTTATATCTTAAAGTCATTTTGGTCAGCCACAGGTTTAATTTTAAGTGGAGTGGTCAGAACTTTTCTGAATTTCCCTTATCAGAGCGGCCAGCCTTGGTCTTCACTCATTCATTCATTTAAAGATACATGGGCTTTTTTTCCTGATTTTTTTTTGGTTGTTCTTTTATTAGACATCAGTCAGACAAATACAGGATTTTTTGTTGTTTGTGTCTGTTTCATAAAAAAAAAATAGCTCTCACTATAAATAATTAGGTTTGCTTTCTTTAGTTACAGTCTACTTTTCAAAATATTCTCAAATTAACTTAACTGGACTCCTGTGTTTCTTAAGTCTTCGGTACAAGCCATTTCTACCTAGGTTAATCCAATCTATTATGCTCATGTTTCCCAAAGTGATAATAATCACAGGGGTGCTTATTAGGCATACATATTCACATCCTCCCAGACCTTCCAGAGCAGAGGCTCTTCACAACCAGAAATACAGAATTCTAACACACGTGCAAATTTGAGAAAATGATTTTGTGTTAGTTCGAGGAGTTTAACTCTCAGCTGGGGCTTCACCCTAAATCCTCTTACATGTGGATTATCCCCAAGCTCTGAGGGCCGTGCCAGTAAAACTTTTGGCCTGTGGCAGAAAGACTGGAGAAGGTACAGCTTCTCAACTCTGGCAGTTCATCCCCAGCCCGCTGGAGCCTTGGAAGGGAGAGAGCTCCTCAGAATGTGTAGGTGTGCGCGTGTGAGATCAGTCACAATACTTGAGAGTGACAGCCGTTGTTCAGGGTACAAACGAAGCAATGTTGATTAGTCCCCAAGTCTACCATTACAGAGGGAGGCGACCAAGGCGGTGATTCCTTTGGACAGCGTGATCTGACGACCAGAACATCTGATGAGTCACATAGCTGATGTAATGACAGCATTTTCACAGACAGGTGTGTCTTGATAATGACATCTCAGCTGGGTTTCCTTTCTCTCTCTCTCTCTCTTTTGTATTAAATTTTTAAATTGAAAATAGATTTTTAATACAATGCATTCTGATTGTGGTTTTCCTTCCCCCAACTCCTCCCAGATGTCTCCCACTTCCTCACCCACCCAAATCCGCACTTACTCTTTTTCTCTCTCTCATTAGGAAACAAACAGTCATCTAAAAAAATAATAATAGTATTAAAATAAAATTAGATAAAATAAAAACCAAGCATACCAGACAGGACAAAAAACAAAACAAAACAAAATAAACAAAAACAAAAACTAAGGATATGAGCCAAAGAAAAAGGCCAGGAAACATATAAAGACACATTTATACACACAAAAATCCCATATAAACACAAAACCATAATGTATATCAAAAGGACCTGTAAGGAAAAAATTTCAAGACAAAGAGCTCCCAAAATTTCCATTGAGTTTGTTTTGTGTTGACCATCTAGGACTGGGCCTCGGGCCTGCCCTCAAGAGTGGTTTGTATACCCAGGGAGACACCAAGGGAGAAAACTACTTTTTCATTTGTGAGCAGTTAACAGTTGGAGATAGGTTAGGGATGTGGGCTTGTGTCCACTTCCCCTCAGCTCTGGGACCCCACCAGGCCCAGATCAGTGCAGTCCTGCGCATGCTGCCACAGCAGTCTCTGTGAGTTCGTGTGTGTACTGGGCCTGCTGTGTTCAGAAGGCCGTGTTTCCTTGGTGTCCTCCATCCCCACTGGCTCTTCCACTCTCTCCACCTCCGCTTCTACAGGGTTCCTTAACCCCTGAGGGGAGGGAATTGATGGAGACACCCATTTAGGACTGAATGTTCCAAGATCTCTCACTCTCTGCACATCGTCCAGCTGTGGGTCTCTATATTTGTTCCCCTCTGCTGCAGGAGGAAGCCTCTTCAGTGATGGCTGAGCAAGACACTGATCTATGAGTAGAGCGGAATGTCATGAGGAGTCATTTTATCGCTGTATTATTTTAGCAGAAGGTTAGTATTTGGTTTTCTGCTAGGTTCCCGGTCTATCTAGTCTCAGGCTCTTGGCCACCCGAGCAGTGTTGGGGGTGGATTCCATCTCACGGAGTGGGCCTTACATCCAGTCAGAGAGTGGTTGGTTACTCCCACAGGCTGGTGCCACTACTGCATCAGTGTATCTTGCAGGCAGGTCACCATCAGCCGGGTTCCCTTTCATGACAACAATAAGGCTGTCACTTCGGGCCTTGCATGAGTTCACTTTTTGATTTATACATACTTATGTGGCACTTTTCTTTCTAAGCATTCAAAATTTAATAAATGAGTGGTGATTTAGTGCAAGGCATTATGGGGGTGGGGAAGCAGGATAAAGAGCTACTAAGGAAAACAAACAACCAAGTTACCGAGGCTATAAAAATACTTAGAGTTCCTGCTCTAGAGGAACTTAGGTCCACTCGAGGGATAAAAAAATAAATAGCCATTAAAACTTGGCAATCAGAATAGCCAAGGAAAGGCAGGTCTAAAGAAAGCATATTCATTACAGCAATTAAACCAGTTTGGTACTGGTGGGGGGAAATTAATAAAATAGAAGAATAAACATAGAGGTAGAATTAATGGTATAAACATAATTAATATTTGATAGACTTTCCTTTCAAATTAATAGAGAAAATATAGGTTGTTCAATAAATGTATTAAAGACAACTGGCTAACCCTTTGTAATATAAGTTAAGCAGAGCCCTGATCTTATTCCTTGTACCAAGTTAATTCCTGATTTAGGGGACTGAGAGATGACTCAGCCAATAACGTGCTTGCTGCACAGGGGTGGGGACCTGAGTCAGTCCCCAGCACCATGTGAAAGCTGACTCGGCCATGCACCTGTTGTGCCCACACTGGGAGATGGAGACAGGAAGGTCCCTGGAGCTTGGTGGCCAACGCCGAATGGGTCAATTCCAGATTCTGTGAGAGATTGTGTCTTAAAAAATAAGGTCAAAAGCTATTGAAGAGGACATCAGCGTCAACCTCCAGCCCTCTGACTGTATCACCTCCACAAATAAATAAATGTAAAACATTAAATCTTAAATATATGGCAGAAAACATAAAAGGCTTTGGAATCTCTAGTAGGCAGGCTTTTCTGGGCACAAAACAAAATTTAGGAGCTTCTCGGAATGTTTGTTTGGGGGGGCAGACTAGACTCCTTTGCTGTTGCCCAGGCTGCCCTGGAACTCACCACTTAGCCCAAGCTATCTTTGTACTCATGATTTTCCTGCTCCAGCCTTTCGGGTGCTGGAATTACAGGTTAGTGCACATGGGACTGACCCAGCAACAAGAGGAGACCAGCTCTTAGCACAGGCTTTCACGCTTCTCTGATGTCGAGGCCTGGGCTATAGTCTGCAACAGCATTGCCATGGGGAAGAGGAACCTGTCGAGTTCATTAACAACGTCACAGGAAGTACTGCAGTCTCTGGTCTCCCCCACCCATCTTGGTCCCATAGATGAACAAACATCCATGGGTCATACAGCAAGCAGCCATCTGGGAGTCGTGTAGATGACATCAGAGCAGGTGGGGTGTTCTCAGGGTAAGTCTCATGTAGGCATCAGATGGGGCAAAGTATTAAAATATTAACCTTCTATCTGCTGTGCAGAAAATATACTGGAAGTCTTCTACTCAGTCCTCATTCTGAAGAACCCACTTGATTTCCCTAGTCCTCATCCAGAAAACAAGCTGCTTTAAAGTGCGTTTTGTACTTCGACTGTTTCACGCACATGTACGAAGTACATGGCTCAGTAGAGTGCTTGTTGGGACCACTGACAGGTCCCAGAGCTCCTTGATGCTGCCCTCTAGGCCTGTGATGTCCTTGTGCACTCTCTTGCTCTCACAGAGGCCTTGCTTGAAAGTCCTGGGCGTTGACGATCTCAGAGTAAGGATGGCAGGGCTACCCCTCCCTCTTCTTCTCATCTGTGACTTCAAGATCTCTGCCGTGATTTGAGTGATAAATGTCTCCCATAGTCTTGGGCATTTGAATACTTGGTCCCCATGTGGTAGCATGTTGGGTGGTTTAGGAGGTGGGGCAAGTGTGGCACTGGGGTCTTTGAGATATAAGGCCTTGTCCTATGCCCAGTTTCTTCTCTCTCACCTTCATGCTTGTCGTTCAAGATGTCAGTGCTTTCTGTCAGTTTCCTGTCTCAGCTACCATGCCTGCCCGCTTCTCCTCGCACCCTCCCCCGTGATGGTGAGGGGCACTTGTCGCTCCGGAACCTAAGCCCAATTAAACCCGTCCCTCTGAAAGTTGCCTTGGGTGTGGTATTTCATTGCAGCAACAGAAAAGGAAGTCATCTTGGAGTTGGCTTTTGCTGCATTCAAGGAAACGTACCTGAGCCTCTTAGTATTTGGTCGTCAACTCCACAGGCTTTCGAGAGAGGGCAGAGTGCTGGAGTTTCCAACCCTGAAGGTCTGCTGGTGACTGGATCTCATATTCAGTACGCCTCTCTGTGCTCTTCAGTGTGATGTTGGCCCCTTCCTTCATCTCGCTTGTCAGCTTCGGAAGGTCGTCCTTGGTTTTGGACTCCGGCACTGATGCCGAGAAAATGACCCTGAGCGTCTTAGTGTCCTCCATGTACCCAGAAAGCTTATCCAGTTGATCCACGTTTCCCCAACTTCAAAGCAGACTTCGTCTGTGAAAGCTGTTCTTGGCCTCATCACTTTGTCACTAAGCGCTAGCTGCTTGGGTGTCAGCTATTAGCTGGTTGGTCCTTAATCCTGGCTCGCATATGCCCAGAGACAAGTACTGCATCGTGGGTGAGCATGCCCCAGGTTAGATAGAAACTTTTACCAGGAATGGCTGGACTGAGGAGCTCAAAGTTCAGGCAGAGGTGGGTGGCAATAGTTGGCTAGGAGGGTGGTCCAAATGTTCCCTCCATCCTGCCCCTTTGATCCAACAATTCTTTTTATCAAATTAAAGGCATACTCAAGTAACTGTACAAAGATGGATGTGCAAGGTCACTTACTGTAGTGTTACTAGTTTTGTGAAAGACTGACAGCAATCAGTAACATTGCTTCCTCATATAGCCCTAATGATGGTGTAATTAAAGCCCCCCCCATCTTATACTGCTTAAGAGAATTTTTGCTAAATTTTATATTTTATGAGGAATCATAAAATATAATGTACTTTAAGCAGAATATTTGACCTAAGCTATCTAAATGCAGAGATTTATCCTTCTTTCCACGTTGAGACACAGTCTTCTCTGAGTACGGGTTTGCTGAGAGACTTCTCCTTTCTTGCATAAGCTGTCCCTCTGCAATGCCTCTGCTTACCTCCTCAATCTTGTCTCTCCCTCCTGCCTTGCTTACATGGACCTCTACTGCTTCTGTTTCCAAAAGTCCTCACCTTCCAAAGCATCCTCCTTGCCCTCCGGGGAGTCCTCCTTACCCTCTGGGGAGTCCTCCTCACCCTCCAGGGCGTTCTCCTCACCCTCTAAGGCATCCTCCTCACCTTCAGAGGCATCCTCCTTGCCCTCTGGGGTGTCCTCACCCTCCAGGGAGTCCTCCTCACCCTCGGAGGCATCCTCCTCACCCTCTGAGGGGTCCTCACCCTCCGGGGAGTCCTTCTCACCCTCCAGGGTGTCCTCCTCACCCTCTGAGGGGTCCTCCTTGCCCTCTGGGGAGTCCTCCTTGCCCTTGGAGGCATCCTTCTCGCCCTCTGGGAGTCCTCCTCACCCTCTGGGATGTCCTCCTCACCCTCCGGGGTATCCTCCTCGCCCTCTGGGGAGTCCTCCTCATGCTTGCTTATTTTCTCTCCTTCCTTTCTGTCTCTTTGCACAGCTGGAATCTTTTCACACTGTAAATGACACTTCAGAGATATCTCACTGCATGAGAGGTAAACCAGGAAGTGTGCCCTCCTCAGAACATGCTGGCACTGTGATCTTAAACTTCCCAGCCTTCAGAGCTGTCAGAAATTTCGGTCGTTTATAAACCACCTAGATCATTATATTTCATTGTGTCAGCCTGAATGAACCAAGACCCTGAAGGGTTTAAAAAAAACTCCAGTCAACTTCAGCATTGTTCTAATTCAAAGGAGTGTGTGAGTTAGCATCCTGTCACCCTAGCTGTGGGGAGTGGAGGAAGCCTTGAGTGAATGTGGAAAGGGTGGATGACATCCCGAGTGAAGGACCCCAAAGCCTTAGACCCATGACATTAGGCAAAGCCAAAATGGGTGGGGCTTCAAGGGATGGCAACACCTTCTTCTGGTCTGAGTGCGAATGTTGGCAGAATGACAGAAACTCGCAAGCACAGCCTCCTCCTCTGGGATGATTACACGGGAGACAGTTGGGCTCCGAGAACTCCTAAGAGACTGGCTAACTCTTCTCCCTACGCTGTACAGAATAAACCTGCTTGAGGTTCCAGGTTGTTGCACAGTAGATACATAGACTCCATCAGAGCAAGCACAGCCCACCTGATCCCAGCTTTTCTGTGCATGTGTGTGTGTGTCTGTTTTCTTCATTCTCTCATGGCCCCTAGTCAGGAAAGGACCTGGGATAATTCATGTTTAACATGTAAGAAAGGATTAGCTGGGCATGGTGGAATATAGCCCAGCTACTCCAGAGACTGAGATGGGAGGATCACTTGAGTCCACAGGATTTTTTTTTAATTATTATTTTAAATCATGTGTGCGCACATGCTAGTGCACCACCCAAAGAGGCCAGAAGAGGGCATCAGATCTCCTGGAGCTGGAATTACAGGTGATTGTGAGCCCTCTGATGTGGGCTTTGGGAACCAAACTGGCATCTATTTTAAAGGCAATAAGTGCTTGTAACCACTGAGCTATCCCCTCCTGAGCTCACAGATTTAAGGCAAGCCCAGGCAACCTGGTGAGCCCCTATTTCAAACAAAGAAAAATGCTTTTCAAAAATGTTTAAAAGAAAGGAAAATTTCCTTGTTGTTTGGGCCTGTAGTAAAGCAGCATGGCAGGGTGGGTGCCCAGGATGGTGCACTGTTGCTTACATCATGAGCCATAAAGAAACAGGAAGAGGAAAGGGTTATGTTCCACAGTCTCCCTTGACGACACCTCCCCAGTGACCTAAGGACCTCCCACTAAAGGTCTAAGTTTTCTAAAGGTTACCCACAACGGTGAGGACTTAAGCCCTTAATACATGGCCCGGTGGGGGACATTTAGTGCTGAAACTGTAGGGGAGCATAAGCCCCCAAGCAGAGTTGTACCCTTTGGAGGTAATCTGGCCTTTTGGGTCCACATATCAGTTGTGTCCTGAGATGAGGGCTATCTTTGGTGAGGTAGCACCTGTCAGCAGGAACCATTCACTGGAGGAATGGAACAGGTAGGAGATGTTGCTACCAGCTGGGGAAATCTTCAGTAAAGGATATCAGTGTTGTGGGATATTGATCACATTGTGAACCCCAAGATTGCGTTATTTAAATAAAATCAACCATAAGTCAAGAGGTGGAATAAGCAACCAGTTGACTGGAAGTAACGTAGAGAGTGAGGGGAAGTCAGGAGGTCAGGGGGAGGGAGGGGAAGAGAGAGACAGAGAGAGACAGAGAGAGAGAGAGAGAGAGAGAGAGAGAGAGAGAGAGAGAGAAGCAGAGGAAGTAGAGAAGAGGGACATCCGATTGGAGGAATTTTTATTTCAGATGTAGGAAAAAAAGTCTTTCTGGGACAGTGGAGGAGAAAGGTCAGCTGGCTGTTTTCTCTGCCTCTCTGAGCTCTGAGCTAACAGGCTTTCACCCCCAGCATCTGGCTCCCGAGTCTTTATTGGTAAAATGGGATGATACTTTGCTAAAAAAAAAAAAAAAAAATTGGCTCCCTCAGCAGCTAGGTGGAGGTGGCTGAGGAGGTGCAGTCAGCAGCTGAGGCAGTGATAGTATCGGGTGCAGTCTCTGTGCTGTAGACAAAACAACACACCAGAGCTTTTTGTTTTGTTTTGTTTTTTGAGAGAAGGTCTCACTATGTAGCCCAAGCTGGCATTGAACCTGTGATCCTTTGCCTCCACCTCCCTACACCTGGCTATTTAAAAAGCACTTCACATCTACCACGCTGTAGAGGGTTGGAAGATTGCTGTCTAATTGGCTGTCGTGAGACAGGGTCTACCTTTAGAGTTAATGGTTGTAGTATGGTCTGCATTCAGTCTCACCAAAATACAGTGTGACGGGATTGAGGGGAAGGGCTCTTTGAAGGTTGTGAGGGTTCCAGCCTTATGAAAGAGGCTCAACTATGAGGGTACAGCAAGAACGTACCACCTAAGAATCCCTCATGACACACTAGTGAGTTGACAACGGATGTCTTAGCCATCAGAACTCTTATTTTTCTGTTGACATAGCGGCTGCCCATGAATCTACTCATATTACTGATATTTTAATTATCATTTATGGCCCCAGGGCCCCACAGTCAGTGCCCAGCTGGCCACTCAGGCTTTGGCCTGGCAGGACTTCCAGAGAGCAGAGCCTGAAATATGTAGGTTTAAATTAAGTCTCTATCATTCTATTTATCAATAAGACTCAGGAGTCAAAGGCTGGGGTGAAAACCTGCTAGCTCAGAGAGGTTGAGGAGCAACTAGCTGACCTTGCCTTTTGGCCAGAGACATCACAAGAGACACGTTTCTTCCATCCTCCCAGGACCAAAAGGAAGCTCAAACTCTAGTCCCTGTCCATTCCTTCTTATGTGTCTTCTCTATCCAATTGCTGGCTTCTCTATGGCTAATCCTGTTAGCTAGTCCCTGGCTCCCTGGCTCCCCCACCTCCAATTCAAGGTAAACTTTATTTAATTGTTATTTATTTAATAGTCTTGGAATGTCACAGTGCCATCAAAATATCCCACAACACAGAACTGATAAGCAGGGGGTTCTGTTGTTTATAAAATACTGAGTGTCAGGTATTTTATCAAAGCATTCCTACATGAAGTAATTCAAGTAGGCTCGAGTTCACCAGCCAGCATTTGCTAAGAAATTCACGGTAATATAAAAACGGAGAATGGGGTGAGTGTGTGATGTCAGGCACCTGAACAGTTTCCACACACCTGCCCTTAGCCACATGTATTTGTCCTTCTCTCCTCCTCCTCTCAGAGTACGTGGTGCAGCCTGTGATTCAATACTTGTTTATTATTTTCTCACAACTAAAATGGAAGCACCGTGAGGACAGGAGCCTCATGGCTTCTGTTCATTGCTGACACCTACGAGTCCGGTGCTATGTGCCTGGGACCCCAGTAAATACTGACTACATTTCAGACGGTACTCTAAAGGTAAAAAGACATGCACAGAAGAAGGAAACGTAAGTGTGGAAGGGGATTCGACACTAGTGATGGCCGGGCGTTGGTGGTGCACGCCTTTAATCCCAGCACTCGGGAGGCAGAGCCAGGCGGATCTCTGTGAGTTCGAGGCCAGCCTGGGCTACCAAGTGAGCTCCAGGAAAGGCGCAAAGCTACACAGAGAAACCCTGTCTCGAAAAACCAAAAACCAAAAACCAAAAACCAAAAAAAAAAAAAAACAAAAACAAAAAACTAGTGATTTTCAAATTGTGCCCCTTGGACCACCACCAGCAGGAGAAACTGGGAGCTAGTTATAGATGCAAATTCTCAGGCCTTGCTCCAGGCCTCATGAATCGGAAAGCCTTGAGCTAAGACTCAGCAGGTTTGAAACGCCTGGTCATGTAGCTTTGATGTACAGCAGTTTGATCATTAGCACTGTTGACCAGATGGGGCTTTCGCTGAGTATGTAGTGGGAAAGAACACTTGGGGGGTTGGAGAGCTGGCTCAGTGGTTAAGGTGGCACACTACTATTGCAGAGGACCCATGTTCAATTCCTAACACTCCTGTCAGGCCGCTCACAACGGCTTGTAACCCCAGCTTCAGGGGATCTGATACCTCTGACCACCTTAGGCACCTGAATCACATGCACATACACACATGCATAATTAATAAGTCTTTCAAAAATCCAAGCAGCTCAGGACCACATTATGGTGACAGGGCGATGTTAAAGTTTAGGGCTGGGAAATAGTTCAATGGTAGAATGGTAGCTTAGGATGCAGGAGGCCTGGGTTCATCCCCCCCCTCCCGCCCCCCCTCCCGCACTCACACACAAGATTAATGTAATGATTGCTCTATGCGTTATGGGTTTATTTTTATGTCTCTAGAACACAGGGGAAAGAAGGAAATGGAATTTGTCCTCGGTTACCAAGAGAGGCTAGTTCTTTGAATGCTGGTGTTTTGGAACCTGGAGTGGGTGGAGTTAATGGTAATTTCATTGTTTGAAGGGGAATAGGTCATCCTACAGACATGGCCATGCCTAATTACCCCATCTTTATACTCATTTACACTCATATAGTTTCTAAGAGTTAGCTTAATTTTTAAGGTAGTTTTTTTATTTATATAAAAATTGCCCAGATGGCATGGAAATTTCCCTGTCCCCTGCAGGCAGGTCCTATGATTAAATCTTACATTAGTATGGTACCTTTTTCATAACTCACACACTAGTATCGATACAGAATTACTAAAGTCTCAACTGTGTTCAGGTGTCCTTGCTATTTACCAAATGTTCTTTTTCTGTCCTGGGATCCTTTAAGGATTCAGCACTTTGTTAAACCATCATGTCTGCTTTAGGCTTCCTTTGGCTACAACTGTGTCAAAAACAGACTTTGTTTTGGGCAGTTTTAAGGAATACAGGATGGGTGGTTTGCAGACCATCCCTCACCTTGGACTTGCCTGGTGTTTTCCTTGTGATTAAACTGGGATTGTGATTTTGGAAGTTAGACCACAGAGGTAAGCTGCTATCCTTATTGCACAGAGTCTCAGACACTCAAGTGATATATCACTGCTGACCTTGACCTTGACCTTGACCTCAGCCCTAAGACAGGAGGGAAGATAGATTTGTGGAAATGTTACAAGGGAGAGTTTTAAGAACTTGGCGTTGCTGGGTGGTGGCGCAGGCCTTTAATCCCAGCACTCGGGAGGCAGAGCCAGGCGGATCTCTGTGAGTTCGAGGCCGGCCTGGTCTACAGGGCGAGTTCCAGGACAGCCAGGGTTACACAGGAAAACCCTGTCTCAAAAAAATTAAAAAACAATTAAACAAAAAAATTTTGCATTAGTTGGCTTGGCAGAATGGTTGGGGGAAGGACGGCGACAACAACAACAACAACAACAACGAAACAAACAAAACAAAAAACAGAGAAAGGAGGAGAGCCCAAACCTTTGCCAAGATTTCTAACATGGGTGACTGGGCCCTTGGCTAGTGCATGCCAACACAGCTGAGGTGCCAGTGATCTGACCAGATAAAGGATCTGGAGACAGTGTGCTCTTTGGAGCTGGGAGAAGCTTGGGGAAGGAGAGTACCCGGTTGAAATATTACTAGCTAAGGTTCCGCTGCCTGGAACACAGAGCCTGAGAGGTGGGATTGGCACACAGCCCCCTGCTGGCTGTACCTGCCACTCAGACCGCCTGGCAGACCGTCTCCCAGAATGACTTTTACATGTACCTGGAAGTGGTGAGTTCTCTCAGACTCTTGGGCTCTGAGTTTGCAGAAGTAATGGCGGGAACTGGGGACATTTCAACATTCCCCCAGCTGTTTAGTGGTTTGGACGCCTCAGGCAAACCAAGGGAACTGTGGTTGGAATCTTCCCAGGGAAGCGGACTAGACCTCCACTCTGTACTGTGTGTGGCTAACAGCCCTTCACCGTGTGTTGGATGTCCAGGCTCTGTTGGTTTCCTGGGACTGGGGTGTGTTCTTCTTCCAAACAACAGAAATTTGCTGTCTTGGAGCAGCTATGGCAGGACATGCTGTACTTCTGTCACGGAACCCCGCCTCAGAAAAAGAAAAGGAGGTTGGTTGCCTCACGTACTGGAGAAGTTTGCAATCGCAGTACTGGGAGAGCCATGTTCTTCTCGAATACTGGAGGGGCAGGTTCTTCCTGGCCCTGTCCAGCTTCGTGGTTTGCACAGATCTTGGTGTTGCTTTAGCCATCGAGTCTTCATCTCTGAAATCATGTGGTATTCGGCTCACATGTCTGTATTCAGATTTCCCCTTTCTTGCAAGGCTGTCAATCATATCACACCCTGGGCTCATCCTATTCCAGTATGACCTCATCTGAAGTTGGTTACCTCTGTAATGGCTCTTCCTCCTTTCCTTTCCTTTCGTAGGTTCTGGGTGGACACGAATTTTGGAGCAGATACTACTCAAGCCTGTACAAAGTGAGGATATTTCTTTCTTCATGTGTCTGTTTTATCTGAGTTTCTTTTGGCGACCCACACATGTTGCTTCCATACTAGCAAAGAGCAAAGGGAAGTCACAACCCCCTCCCAACCAATAATGTTTATTCTAGTTTGAAAAGTGCAACAAATTCCATTTAGGGAACAGTCAGTACCGCAAAGGTTACTGCCAATCACAGCACCGTGTGCTGGGAATCTCCCTACACGCCCTGCCAAATCGTGTTGGAAATACAGGAGGAAGTGTTAACTGCTGTGCCGGGGGAAGGGTTTGGGCATTTTTTCCCAGGTCACAGCAGAGGGAGACGTGCTCTGTCTGCTTCGGAATGAGCTGCTCTGTCTGTTAGGATGAGCTGTTAACTTCCTGGACACGGGGCTTCCCCTGGGAAGGCTTAGATGCTGCAGCAGTACCCTGTCCTGAACAAACATGCTGGAAGCAGAGCAGTTTGGAAAGTGTGAATAAGATAATCGCAGCCATGTTCCCCCATGGCTGGATAAACACGCCCTGGGAGTCGGGCTGTTTTCTCAGACTTCAGACTCCGTCAGGTACTGGGGGCCCGTAGGGTAGTGATTTCTTTCATGGCCGCCACACCCCAGCCTGGCCTTGATTAGTCACAGCACGTGCTTCGCTCTGCCTCACTCTGTTCCCCTGACGTTCTGCACGTCCCACCATCCAGCGGCGCGGTGCGTGCTCACCCCTCCCTGGAGCTGGTTGGCGGAACAAGATCCCTGCACCACGTTCCCTCGGAGCAGCTGGGAGACGGGTTTACATCTTGGATTTTTTTCAGCACAACTGAGTTAAAAGTCCCTTAGATGTGTTTGTTTACGGGTGCCCGGGACGGAAACCCAAGTTAGGAGAGAAGGAAGCCTCCGGGTGTTTCCCTAATTAAACATGGCCCCCAGCTTCTTTCTGAAGGACCCCCTGTCACAGTGAAGTTTTGAGGCAAAGGTAAGAGCATCCTGTGTGGAGACTGAGACTTTCAGGGGACAGTTTGGCCATTAAGAAACAAAAACACACACTGGCAAAGGATGTGCTAGTGAGAGGGGGGTTGTCTCAGGGGGAGGGAGAGGTCTAAAGGGAAGGAAGAGGGAGGGGCAAGAGAGGGCAGTGGGGGAAGAGGAAAGGTTGCTTGTCTTGTTTCATAGTCTGAATGTAGATTTAAACAGGCACACACAGAAACGTGCACTCACACACACACACACAAACACACGCATGCATGCACGCACACATGTGAG